>WAAE01009050.1:0-132311 GCA_013400495.1 Nicator chloris
TTCACTCAACGATGGTCCTACCTCTCTGCTTTTGGCATTTGCCTCCCCTCATGTGCTGACTCTTCCCACATATTTTCCACCTCAGCACCACTCATGGTGGCAGCAGGAGGCAGATTTGGGGCCACCCTGAACCCCACACAACCCCAGCCTGGGAGTCACTGGGGATTTCATCAGTATCATTGGTGATCATCAGAATCATAGGTGAAAGGTCCAGAAGGTGAAGTCCCACGAGGAGCGGCCAAGGGAGCCGGGGTTGTTTTGCCTGGAGAAGAGGCTCAGGGGTGATCTTATGGTTCTCTTTAACTACGTGAAAGGAGGTTGTAGCCAGCTGGGGTTTGGCCTCTTCTGCCAGGCAACTAGTGACAGGACAAGAGGCTATAATCTTAAACCGCACCAGAGGAGGTTCAGGTTGAGTATTAGAAAGAACTTCTTCACAGAAAGGGTGATTAAACACTGGAATGGGCTGCCCAGGGAGGTGGTAGTCACTGTCCCTGAAGGTTTTTAATGAAAGGCTTGGACGCGGCACACAGTGTCCTGGTTTAGTTGACACGGTGCTGTTTGGTCACAGTTTGGACTTGATGTCCTCAGAGGGTTTTTCGAGCGTAACTGATTCTGTGACTGGAAGCGCTTGCCCATAAGCCACGGCGTCGGGTCCGCTGGCAGAGGAGCTGAGGCGCGGTGACACCGCAGCGGCGGCCGCGGACCCGGGCAGGTCTGTGGGGAGCCACGGCTCCCTCTAGCGGGCCGGAGCGTCGGGACTACATCTCCCGGCGGGCATTGCGCCCGTCCCGCCCCCAGGGCACGGCGGTTCCGGGCACGGCGGTTCCGGCGCGCTGACCCGGCGGAGCTTTGCCGTTCTCCCGGGGCAGCGGCGGCGCCGCTCGCACGTGGAGCCGCTGCCATGGCGGCCGTGCGGGTGGAGTCGGTGCTGGCGGCCGCCGAGGAGCAGGAGGCGGAGAAGCGGCGGAGCATCACGGTGGAAAAGGAGCTGGAGCTGGAGTACGACCTGGGCAATTTGCTGGCGGTAGACCGCAACCCCCCGCCGGCGGCGGCGCTCCGCGGGGCCGGTCCGCGGCGGGAGGCGCTGCTACAGGCGCTGGCCCGCGACAACACGCAGCTGCTCGTGTCCCGGCTCTGGGAGCTGCCGGCCGAGCGCGCCGGCGGCGCCGGGGGCCCGCTGGTGGCGCAGCTGCCCGAGCCCACGTTCCGCCTGCCGCGGGAGAAGCCGCCGCCGAAGCCGCGGCCTCCGACGCGCTGGGAGCAGTTCGCGCGGCTGAAGGGCATCCGCCGCAAGAAGAAAACCTCCCTGGTGTGGGACGAGCAGGCCAAGGAGTGGCGGCGGCGCTGGGGCTACCGGCGGGCGGGCGGAGATCCGTCCCGCGCCTGGCTGGCGGAGGTGCCGGCGGGCGCCGACCCCGAGGAGGACCAGTTCGCCCGGCTGCGGCGAGAGAAGCGGGAGCGGGTGGCACGCAACGAGCTGAACCGGCTGCGCAACCTGGCCCGAGCCCACCGCGCCGGGCGCGCCGTGCCCGCCGCGCCCCTGCACCCCACCGGCCACCAGGACCGCGACGAGCTGCGCCGGGTCGCCGGCGTCGCCCGCGTCTCCACCGCCTCTCTGGGCCGCTTCCAGCCGCGCCTGCCGAAGGAGCCGGCGGAGCCGCCCTCCCGCAGCGGCGGCAAGAAGCGCCGCTTCGAGCCGCTGCTGGGCAACCTGGCTGCCGAGCGCAGCCGGCAGCTGGAGCTGCTGCGGGACATGGGCAGCAAGAAGCCGGTGCTCGACATCACCCGCGCCGTCAACAAACAGCTGCGGCAGGAGGAAGCCGAGGCGGCCGCTGCCAACAAGGGCAAGAAGCAGTCGAAGCGGGGCAAGCGCGGCCGCCGGCAGCAGCAGCCTGGGCGCAGCGGCAAGAAGAGCGGAGCCCGGCGGCAGCAGAAGCCCGCGGGCGGTGGTACCGGGGGACGCAGGAGAAAGAAGGCATGAGGGACAGTGTGCAGCACGGGCTGGGGATGCCCACCGAAGCATGGGAAGGGACTGTCGCTGCCAGCCTCTGGCCCGGTGCTGTAGTCACACACATATCTGTCAATAAATACGTTCTGACCTTTCTAAAACATCCTGCGTTTGGCTCTTAGCTGGTAGACCAGGAGGCCTGTATTCTCCATCCAAGGGAAATTGGTTTCCTGTGAAGGAGGTCAGGAGCCCCAGTTCCCCCCAGGTTGGGGGTTTCACAGTGACTTGTTTCACAGGTAATGTTGCTTCACAGTTGGCCTGCAGCGTTTCTGCCAGGACAAAAGCTGAGCAAAGCTGTCCCGTTTCCAGGTAGCTGGGACTGGGGGTGGACCACAGACGTGACCTGGAGTTTTGATGGAGTAGCAGCCACAGGTCCAGTTAAAGGATGTGGCTGCTGCTCCCTGCCTTGGGCAAGTGGCCTGACGGTGGAGCTCTTGCTCTTTAAGTCAACTTCTGCCCCTCAGCTCTATGGTATTCAGGTTCAGTTATGAGAGGAACATGGACGCTTACCGTAAGATTTATTGCAGGGCCTAAGAAATTGTACAGATTTTCTAGAGCATTTTGTTGATGAAAAAAGGAAGTCAAAAGTTGCTGACCAGCCATTGAGTTCAGCAGAAAAATATTTGTATTGTACAGGTTAAAACCTAAGTTTCTCCCAGTAGGAATAGTAATCTATCATTTTATAGAAATAATATTACAGTGTTTACCTAGCAGTTTGAGAGCAGGTAGTAGAAATTCTCTCAGGCTTCTTCCCATTACTCTTTTGAACTTTGTAGTGTCACATGTGCACTTGATATAGAAAAAAAAATTGCTGTCTGTGTGTGGCTTAGCTACAGGGAAGATGCTGTTCCCTGGTAAGAAAGTTAGTAAAACAAGTTTCAGTAATCTCAATTAAATTACATTTTCAAACTTTGATGTTTTTGAGCAGTTAGTGATATTGTAATGCCTCAGTGCAAGTGAGTTTTTGAAAAAGCTGGGTGACTTTAGCAGTTCTCTTGTCTCGTTCTGTAGCATTTCAGTTAGGATGACAGCTTCAGTAAAAAGCATCAGAGAGCAAAACTTTTGTGTAGGGGAGCTGCTGAGGGCAGAAGCGTTATGTACACCTTGGAGCTTGGATGGCATTGATAGACTGACCACTGCCCAAGCTATGGGCCTTGCATAAGGTGTGTTCTTTGCCTCTCTAATGCTTTTTGCTTGTGTGCTGAGCCATCTGCAGCACTGCAGGCTGCTTTGGACTTAACAATGTCAGAAATGGTCTTGCGGGCACAACCCTGTTATCAACCCTTCTATGTAAGTATCAAAGCAAAAGAGGGGCAGCAGACTCTTGGACAGGTGGAAAAGATTGTTACAGAGAGACATTCCAGACCTCTGATATTCCAGGCATTTCCATAGGGCACATCTTGTATGCTCAGCCAGAGAGAAGGGGTCTTTTACCATTCGTATACACACCTGATGAGAATTCTATCTGGCTCACAGGCCTACTGGTCAATTTTCTCCACCAAAATCCCATGAAGTGTGTTCCATCTCCAGCAGCGAAGTGGTCACCTGAGCAGAGGTGCAGGTGCTCCTGTGATGTTACCACTTCCTGGCTCTCACAAGTCGGTAAAGATTTTGCAGCGTCAGGTGAGAGCCTGAGCAGGCCGCTAACCTGCTTTCCCAAGGTCAGCCCCTTGCAAAATCGTGACTTTTAGGCTCATCTGATCTGCTCATAGAATCATTGAATGGTGTGGATTGGAAGGCACCTTAAAGATCATCTAGTAAGACATAAAGAGTATACAAAGGCAAAATGCTTATATCTGTTACAATAGAACAATGATGCTTTTTTGTCAGAATCCAATGTTTCCTTTGCTTAATACTGGTATGCTAGTCTGCTGGCAACTAAGCAGCATAGCTTACAGCTTAAAAATTTCGTTATAAAATTTTGATCCATCCTGCACTGTAATTTACCGTGATTTCATAGAATTACAGAATTGTTATGGTTGGAAGGGACCTCTGGAGATCATCTCATCCAAGGCCTCTGCCAAGGCAGGGTCACCTAGAGCAGGTGACACAGGAACATGTCCAGGTGGGTTTTGAATGTCTCCTGAGAGGGAGACTCCACGACCTCTCTGGGCAGCCTGTTCAGTGCTCTGCCACCCTCAGTGTCAAGAAGTTCCTCATGCTAAAATGAATCTTCTTGTGTTTTAGTTTGACCATTCCTCCTTGTCCTGTCACTGGGCACCACTGAAGAGTCGGAAAAGTATTTCCCTTAATTTCAGGACCGTGGGAGCTTATTATTATTTTCACTTTGCAATTCCATTACTTTCAGTATTTTTCTGTGACAAATATACAACACGCGCTCAGTCCTAACTAGATTTTAGTCACTTTCCATTGGCATTCTGTGCCTTATATTTTAGCAAACCAGATTTCGCTTGCCGTAAAACAGGCGTGCGTTGGGTTTTGACGACACTGACCGTAGGACCGTGGGCTGGGGGTGCTGAACGCGGACACTTCTCGCCTCACCCGTGCGATCTCTGTTTGGGTGACCCGTGTGTCGGTGCGGGGCCGGGCAGCGGCGCTGTCCCGGGAGGAGGCGCTGGCCCCGTCCCCGGCCGTCCCCAGATCCGGGCGATGGCGGCGGGGCGGGCGCGGGTGTCCCGCCTGCTGCGGCAGCTGGAGCGGGCAGCGTGAGTGCGGCGGGACGGGGCGCGGGGTCCCTCCCGGGGTCCCTCCCGGGGCCGGCGGCGGGCCGGGGGCTGCGGATGGAAAGCGAACAGCGGCGGCCGCTCCGCCCCTGCGAACTCTCCCCCGTGCCCGCTCCCGCTGCACGCCGCCGGGCTCAGCTGCAGGCCCTTGGAATGGGTGCTTACCAGGAGACTTTTAGCACGTAAAGCTTTAGTTTTCTGCTTTAGTTTTCCCCTTTTAACCATACTCTTTTTTTAAAACGTTTTAACTAGTTGTCGGTGCCCGAGCCATGGCCACACTTATTCCCAAGGTAAGAGTTAATTTGTGTCTACAAAATAATTCTGTAGGAGACCATGGCCCTGCAGAGGGCTGTGTGTATCCCTGTAACCTGGGCAGAGGGTGCAAGTAACAGGTGGGAAGGAACAATCTAAAGGAGAAGGTAAACAGCCTGCTATTTTGCAGCTGTACAGTGGTAGTGGGTTATTGTTTGAGAGAGTCACTGTTCCCACATAAACCCCGGTTACTGCCTCCTGTCCCCTCCCTCCCCATACCGTGGGGCCAGTTGATCTGAACTTTGCTCTGGCTGTCATGGCCTGAACCATCTCAACTTTAGATCTGCTTTTGGATACACACCTGTTACATAAGGAAATAAACAGGAAGCAATATGGATAAAAAGTAGCTTTTCACAAGGGTGTGTGTTGGCCCGGGGAATAAAATCTCCGTAGGCTTTTTCTACAGTCACTCCCAAGAACTCAGCTCGCTTAGGCCAGGATTGTGGACTCTGAGCAGGGGAGCTGCACTGAGTAACCCAAGTCACCCTGGGAGGAATTTCTGTTTGCATGAACTGTAGGGAGGCTAGGAGGATAACTATGTCAGCCTCCAGATAGTTGGTAAGTCTCCAGATCCGGCAAAAATTAGTGGTTTGGGTAATGTGTAACTCTAAGTAGCATGGTTCCACATGTTTAGAACACTTCTTAAAGAATTGGCATTGTCATTTTACATATGGAAAAGCTATTTATATGTTCAGATACTTGTTTTGCCCAAGACCATCATAGAACAAGACAATAGTGCAGCTGAGAAATAGAATTTCATTCTTTTGCTTGTCTGCTTGATGACCTTGCTAAACAGAAGCCTGAGTTAAGAACCCTCTCTGCAAGTGTTAGAGAGCAGTAGAGTCTATAGTGTAGCAAGATGATATCAGTTCAGTAAATCTCTAAATAGTGGGAATTGATTGAACAGTGAGTATAGCTGGAAAAAAAAAAAGTTATTGGTGTTTCTTCGCAGTGTTCAAGGAAATAGTGCAATTTTTGAACTCAGTAAAATTTACCCTGAAAGTTAAGTTTGTTTCAAGAATGTAACAGCAGGGCGTCTATTATACTATCAGAAAGCAAGAGAGTAAATGGTTTGGACATGTCCTTAGCCTGTCAAATTAATGACTGAAAGTACAGCAGACTCCAGCTCCAGGAGAGGTCAAACATGTACAGCCTGGCAAGAGGTGGCAATGAAAGAGCTGATAGCAGCTGGTCTGTGCTTGAATAGAAAGTACATAATGGGTTTTAATACATCTATCTGTTACTGTTGTGAGTCAGGGCTTCCGTGCACCCCAGGGTGTCTGTAAGGCTCATTATCATGGCTTCACTCATTGGATCGGAATCCAAATTGCATATTTTCAATTAATATAGCAGACGTAAGGCACGACTTCAGCAGGAAGAGCAGAATGCTTCGTCTGATCTTTTCTTGGAGAATTGGAGAAGAGTGGGCAATTTCAGTTGATGTAGTTTGCTTCACTCTGCAGCAAAATCAGAATATGCCAGAAGTTGAGTTTTGTGATAATTCGTGCAAAAATGACATGGCAGAGAGAAGCTGTGACTGAAATACTGTCCTTATAGATACCTTCTAATTAAAGTTAATAGTAACACACTGATTCTTATTTATTATTAGCAGTGCATGCGGTAATTTTCTAGTAAATAATTCAGTTTCACCTGCAAGTTCAGGACTAGGCAGAAGTAAAAAGAAGTGTAAACACCTGTTAGTATTGCTCCCATGCATACATAAGGTGTTCTCTATCCAGGTGCATAAAGAGGATGTCTCATGAATTTGTCTTAAACGTTGCTCTGAAGGTTATCATGTAGCCCCTACACATTTCTAGGACCTCTCAGCTTATATATAGTGCCTGAGTGCTCTACACATATTCAGTTCTACTTTTTATTTGCTGTTCCAGTCCTTGTAGACTGCAAACAAACTCTCATGCAACCTTCCTGATAATTTGTCCAGTTTTTAAAATAAATGCTTAATTTTTGAAAGAACATGGAAAAACTCACTTGTTTGGGTGAATGATATGAGTCTGATCAAGTACTTGGATCGTTTAATCTCGTAAATGGCAAGGGATGAAATGGGCAACTGTTATCCAGACAAGCTGAGATGACCTGTGGAAATATACTAGTGATTCTAAAAGCAAGGGAATCAACTCTAGAGCTGAGAAACAGATTGAAATAACTTATTGTTCCCTAATTCTACCGTTTTATTTCCATTCCAGTCCCTGAACGGCCCACCCTGGGGAATACAGACTACGCGTTTGAGGTAGATTTAATAATAAAATATATCTCATTTAAAAGTCATAAAAACAATAGTTCTTGACAAATATGGCATTTACCAAATATTTACATTATTAAATATTTATGTTTCACTTTGAATGAGTAGGGCCAGATGCCATTTTTGTCGAGAAAAAGAAATGTTCTTTTTTTTTTATAGATGGCCGTTTCAAACATCCGATATGGAGAAGGAGTTACAAAAGAGATTGGCATGGTAAGCTGCCATGGTGTAAGTCCATCACTGGTGAAAAGTTATTTTCTAAAGGGCTTCCAGTGCTATCAATCCACTTAATAAAGGAAAGCTTTTATATGGTGTAGTCCTAGGTATCCATGTAAAAAGGCTGAAGCATACTGTTGGTTAAAGAACAGAAGCAGAGTGCATCAGTGCTGCTGTGATGTATAAAATGCAGATCAGGGGATAACTGGGTCATTGATAATTTGCTAGAAGTACACAACAATGTTTTTCTCTGACAGGAAATTTAATTCAGAAAGTTTTGAATCCTGGTGACTCACCAGGATTGTCTCAAGATCACTTTCATCTTTCTAGTGCTCATTAAAATGAATGAGACTTTCTGTTAAATTAGCTGGATATTCATTCAGCTCTCAGCTTGCCCTGTGTTAGTGAAGAATTATTGTTTCAGCAGTGTGAGATGGTTCACCTGAGTACACTGGTCCAGTATGCTTTTATCACTGGCTTTTTTCATGTATCATTTTTCCTCCTTTTTGGCATTTCTAGCATTAATAGATCTCTTTTTTTGTTTGAAAATTCGTGAAGGGAGATTCTAGTCAGACACTAAATGAAATTAGGCCGAACCTGTCTTTAAACAGCACTAGAATAATTTATACATATTGTATAGCTATTGTGACAATTAACTTAGCAAACGTTAGGATGTAGCATTATTTTTCTTCCTTTTGCCACCTCATTTTGATTTTTCATCATTAAATTAATATTCATTATTACATTTTCAAGATTTTAATGCTGTGCTTTGATAGGCAGTTAGTGGAGACAACCTGTAAAAACGCCTTTTTTATTCTCACAGGAACTAAGGAAAATATTTTAAAAAATGTTTTATATTTTACTATAATTTAAAGTGGTTCCATGTGGTTCAACAACTTTAGTTTTCTTCTATCATAATACTTCAACTATATAAATTTGGCAGCTTTAAACTTTATTCTGCTTTCTGTATTCTACGTGTGTGTGGTTAATGCTCTTTTTCTTCAGCTGATATGGTTTTAAAATTTTTACAATAACCAACTATTTTTAAGTCAGAGTTTTATTATTATCAAATGGTTCAGTTGATTTGCATTTGTGTTTAAATAGTGAAGCGTATGATTTTATACCAGTTCTTTGGTTTTTTGATTCATTGTTGTAGGACCTGCAGAATCTTGGTGCTAGAAGAGTTTGTTTGATGACAGATAAAAACCTCTCCAAACTCCCTCCTGTAAATGCAGTATTGAATTCCTTGGCAAAATATGGTATAAGCTTTCAAATGTATGATAATGTCCGTGTGGAGCCAACAGACCAAAGGTACAATTTACTTCTGACAGTGCACTTCTCCAGGTAGTGCCTAGGCCTTTACAGGATTCCATATGGCTTTTTAAACACCTCCTTGTGGCCTGCTTGCTGAACTTAATAGTTAGTTTCCCTGTGTACTGGTTTTATCCTGACTAATTGAAAAATCTTTCTTGTGCTCTAAGTTTCCTGGATGCCATTGAATTTGCTAAAAAGGGAGAGTTTGATGCCTATGTTGCTGTTGGAGGTGGGTCTGTAATAGACACCTGTAAAGCTGCCAACCTGTACGCAGCCAGCCCTTCATCAGAATTCCTGGATTACGTCAATGCTCCTATCGGGAAAGGGAAGCCTGTCACTGTGCCCCTCAAGCCACTTATTGCAGGTAAAGCACGAGGAAAGTGTGTGAAGACTTGGGGCAAGGGGAAGGTGAGTCATTCTACACTCTCTGATATTTCTACTGAAATCCGTTTACTGTGACTGTTTCAGCTTCCTTTGGGCTTACTTCTCTTCTAGTTGTACTCACCAGTCATTTTGCTGTTTAATTCAGTGGAGGTAAAATCAGAGGTTTTATCATTACTTGGCCTTGTTTAGCTCAGTTAGACTCCTTTACTGAGAAAAGCGATCAAAGTAGCAGTTTCCCTTTGACCTGTTGGCTTTGGATCAGGGATACCTCCAAGATTTCCTGGGTGCTGTGTTTTGGGTGGTGTTACTGTTGTGGTTTTATTATTTATTTGGCAGTATTATATATTTCTTATTATCTGTTGTTATCTCCATTCTTCCTTTTAAGTCCCTACGACATCTGGCACTGGAAGTGAAACCACTGGTGTTGCCATTTTTGACTTCAAAGAACTAAAAGTTAAAACCGGTGAGGTTTTGGTGCTTTGTTTTGGGGTTTTTTTTGTGGGTTTTTTTTGTGTGTTATTCAAGACAATTGTTTTTCCAATGTCTTTGTTATTTCCCCGCCTTGAAACAAAAGGATACCGCATGTCATTTCAGGTGTCATTTTGTTTGATTCAGCTGCCACAGGCAAATTTTAAAAGCTTAAAGGTTTCCTCCTTGAATTAAATTTATAGCATATTAACATAATGAAATACCTATGTAATACAGTGGATCATAGTTTGAAGGCAAAACAGGAAACTAAAATCTTTCAAGTCCTTAAATGGCAGAAAATGTTAATTGCAAAGGAAATTTCTACTTATATTCAGGGTCAACCAACTGTTCCTTATTTCCTCTGTATTTTTCTTTCTACTTTTAAGACTTCTGTTTCTTTGTTGTGTAATTGCAACCAAATGTTCCTTTTCCTGACTTTGGAAACCTCAGGCCTGTGATGCTGTGCGAGTGCGGGACACTGTCTTCCTTTGGCCTTTTCATCCCTGGAAAATAAAGATTAAGGCTAAAATGTCATCTTGAGCTTCATAACTGTTCTAAGGTTTTGCTTCTAAACATGTGGATTTTATATGCCACACAGTCTGCAGAACTTGGGACCCAGATGGGTGTGATAAGAAGGTTTGACAATGGCTCAAGACTTTCCTAGTGTATACGTAGTCAATCAGTCTGTCTGTCTGTCTGTCTCAAAGCTACATCTTTGTGCCCTTAACCAAAATGCAAGGACATCTGGTTATTACAGATGCTGAAGGCAGCAACTGGCAATAGCAATTGATTGTAGATACAAACCAGTTTTGCCCTCTGACTGTCCACAGAAGATACAAATCTAATAATGCTGCAGATGCCACAGACATTTTGCAAGACTGCTCAAACAGAGACAGAACATTGTCTGGTATAACCCACTTCAGGCAAAAGTCTTAAATCACATAACTCTTTTAGAGAGACTTCATCATCAGTCTTACATTCATAAATACTCTCTACCCTCCTTTCTCTCTCTTTATTTTCATGTTCATCATTTCAAATATTTTTTCCCTCCTCATTCTCATGTTTTGAACATTAAGCTTATCTTGTCCTGTTTTGTTGCAAAACATCTTTAACTGATTTTCCTCCCTTTACACATTGCAGGTATTGCTTCAAGAGCCATTAAGCCAACATTAGGCATCATTGATCCTTTACACACATTGTCTATGCCTGAACGAATAGTGGCCAACAGTGGCTTTGATGTGCTTTGGTGAGTTTTCTCCAGAGCCTGCTACTTGAATTTATTTAAATTTTGTATTTTTACTATGATGATTGTAGAAAAAATGCATGTTGAGAGCACGAGAGGATGATCTTTTTTTCTCTGTTTACTGTTCTTGTTAAAGTGAGCTCTATCAGATTTTCCTCTTCCTTAGTTTCACTGCCTCCCTCAGAATGTACGGAAACAAATCCTGCATTTGCAGAAATTTGAATGTTTTTGCAGTGCACTGGAGAAACTGTTTGCTTCCAGAATAGCTGTTGTCAGGGAAGAGAATCCAGGTGTCCCTTTTTAAGGGATCATGGAGATAGATGATTAATCACAAATGTCATAGCATTGATCATGAATCACAGACATGGCAGGGAATAGAGAACAAGAATTTTCTAACAAAAGTCATGATATGTCAATAAAAATTCGTAAAAGCTTGTGAGATACTAGCAGGTCTTCACCCAGCTATGGTCATCTTTGGAACCAGTCTCACAGTTTGCTTCTCACTTGGCACAAAATTTTATTCATCTTAAACCAACAGCCAAACTGCACAAAATGCATTGAGATTTCTATTTGGAGAGCCAGAGCTTACTTTGCTATGTATATTAAAGTAATAGATACGTAATGAAGCTGTGGCTTCTCAAGCATGATGAAGGACCATCAATGAAGGCCTGCAATGTCTGTAATGAAAAAAAGGCATTTGTTCATCAGTGAAAGTGGTTTGTCTGTAGTTTTGTTCATCTTAATGGGGCCATGTAGGCAGTGCCCCTTCTTTACGTGGTCCGATTCATGAGGATCTGGGAGATGGGACTATCAGCAGTTCCACTTAGCTTAAATATCATACCCATAATTTTTGCAGTACTTCTAAAAGAAGAGTACCTTATGAAATTATCATACCCATAATTTTTGCAGTACTTCCAAAAGAAAAGTACCTTATGAAGTTTCCAATGCTGAAGCCTCTTACGGTTCCTGTCCTCCAGAAGGGAAATGCACGTGTACAGCCCGCTTCAGTGGAAAACACTACAGGTGCTGGTGCCTCCAACCAGGCTTTTAGTGTGGTGTGAGCTGATAGAAAGGGACTGTGTTTAGATTGCCTTCTGTGTGCTTGTTGGAGAGGACGTGCCCTGGAGGTGCTGGCCCAGAATTCTTCCAGCTGTCTGTGAGACTGTATTTCTTGTTTCAGCAGCTCTTGGACACCAGAAATAAATAAGACCCTGCAGGACAAAGGACAGCAGGACAGTAAAATGGAGCTCTCCCCCTTAAATAATTCATTTCTTAATCTTTCTGTTAGCCATGCCCTGGAATCGTACACTGCTCTCCCTTACAACGAGCGCAGTCCCTGCCCTTCCAATCCCATCCACCGCCCAGCCTACCAAGGCAGCAACCCCGTCAGCGACGTCTGGGCTCTGCACGCTCTGCGCATTGTCGCTAAGTATCTGCGAAGGTAACACACTGAGCAGCCGTCTCCCCTGCAGGGTGCTCGGCCGCCAGCGCCCTGAAAGGGATGCTTGCAAGAATGGAAATTCTGGGCTGGAATGAGGCAAGCTGCAATGTTACGCTTTTGTTTTCTAACCTGGATTTTTCTGAAATAAAGCAGACTGTTTTTCAAATAAAATGCAAAGTAATGTTGGGATTAGTAGTTTGTCTTGAGGAGGTAGCTTTTTAATGCCTGTGAATCAAGTCCTCAGTTAAAGGTATTCCAAGCTGTTCAGTTAATAGGGGAGCAGCATTTACATATTTTTTTCAAGAATCTCCATTCTATGGCAGTATGAGGGGAATGTGTAACATACTGAATAAAATACTGCTGATGTTATTTCTGTGGCCTTCAGTGTAAATTAAGATATTTGCACATCTGTCAAGAAGGTAATGACATGCACTTATGAATGTGCAGAATTATGCATTTATTGCAAACTTGCTCATTCTTAGGAGACCTTCAGTTTAAAATAGGTATTGACTTAGCTGGGAGTTGATCCCTGTTTTAGCCTCTTTACAGCTTTTGCATACCTCTGCACTTCTATTAAAGATCAATGTGGGGATTTTTTGTAAAAAACTTTTTACAGTATCTAGTGAGTCAAAATAGTTTGGTTTTGTTGCTTTGGAATCTATTCATGAAATGTTTTCTCCTTACTGTCAGACTACACAAGGATCCTGAGGTATAGGAAGGCAGGGAATCCTGTCGTCTTCCCACACAGGTGGTGGGGTGTAGAGCACCACCTAATGAGATGGTGAGAAAGCTGGAGTGATCCTGGAGCCATACATAGAATTACCAAAGATTCTAAGTAGAATTTTGTAATTCACCACTGAATTAAATATGGTTAAATTAACTCTATTTACATGCCTTTTTTAGAAAAGTGAAAGGAAGCTTGCCCTTCACTGAACCAGTATGATCTACCCAAGTGGTCCAGATGCAGTATTGTTCTTTTACCAAAGCGTGAATTGATCCCATTTCCACCATTTGTATCTCAGCTTATCTTTTAGATTTTTTTTGTATCTCTCCATTAAGAAGCCCTCTCTCCCTTTTTCCTCCTGAATCACCAATCTGTTTGTGAATTCATTGGTACCATTTGCCTCCATGGTGCACAGAGCCATCAGAAACCCTGAAGACCGTGAAGCAAGAGCCAACATGCACCTGGCAAGTGCTTTTGCTGGTATTGGCTTTGGCAATGCTGGTGTTCATCTCTGGTGAGTACAGAGAAACAGTAACCTCATCTGAGGTCAGCTTATAGCTAGTGTTTGTTTCAGATTGTCAAAGATGTTGTGCCCTTGTTGCTGAATGTAGAGTAAGGGATTGTAGCCTGGCCTGTGATGCTGAAGGACCTGTGTGTTGTGACAAACTGATGGGCTCTTGTCATTTATGTGTATAAGGATTGTGTATTCTGGGTTGTGATACTCAAAACCAACCATGTGAAAATTACAAAACACAGCCTTCTTTACCTTCCTTGGTAGTAAAAACAAGAGTAAAAAAGTCAATGACATTTAAAATGTTAGATTTCACACCAGCTGTTCCGCAGTGAGACAGCAATGATGTAATCTTGAGTTTTTCCTGAGCTGATGCAATTATCTATAAGTTTGTCTGTAGGATAGGCAATCAGCAGTCTGAAATGAGCTGTAATTAATACTGCAAAGCAATATAATTTCATTTGGATGAAAATCTCAAAGAAGTGAAGCCTAAAAGTGAATTGTGTGCAGAAGTTATTAGCAGTCATTCTCTTCAGAGGCCTTCCTTTCATTCCTTTTCTTTGAGCAAGTCTACTCTTAATTATATATTAAAATTAAAGTTTATTTTTCTCAGGGAGTGTGAACACATAGGTATGCAGACTCTGGTATTTTTTGGCATATCTACATTACTTTAGGAACTGAACATCTTTCAGTGCAGTCAGTGAAGTAATATAACTTCACATTCACAAAGTAAGGAGGTCCTTTTTTTTACAGCTACATCCCTGAGGTGCCGAGGGATGAGGGGGTTGTCTGTACCTAATATCCACATCATATCTGTCAATACCTTCTGAGTATCTGTACTGGAGAGACTTGCATACTCAAAACTGACCACAAAAGGGACTGAACACAAGTTTTCCAAATACCAGGAGAGCTGCCCTAACCACTCTCTCTCTGCTCTCTGTTCCAGCCATGGAATGTCTTACCCTATTTCTGGTTTGGTGAAAACTTATAAACCCAAGGATTATAATGTGGATCACTCTTTAGTGGTAAAACTTGTTTATTTTGGGGGTTTGATTATACATTTCAAATACCTGTTGTCTGTCATTAATCAGCATTAAAGTCCATTGAAGTTAAAAGTACATGTCCTGTTGATGTATTTTATTGTTTTTTTCTTTTCTTTTTCCCCAGCCACATGGCCTTTCTGTGGTGCTGACATCCCCAGCAGTGTTTGCTTTCACGGCACAGATACATCCAGAGCGGCATTTAGAAGCTGCAGAGATTCTGGGTAGGAACCTCTGTGGGTACAGTTCTCGTGTACAAACGAAATTCTTTCCAAAATGACGTTTTGGGATTGAAAAAAATTCTGTGCCAGCAATTGTCATTGGTTGTTGGGAGGGGCTTAAGTTTTAAAAACAAGATTCTGGGGTTAGATGTAATGCAAATTAGATAGAGTCATGCTGAATTTTGATATTGAATTATGTGATTAGAGGAGCAAGCTGGAGAAATCTGATTCTTGGCCAGAAAAGTGGACAGCTGAAATTAACTGGAGGTCTGTTGCAAATCAAGCAAGAGTAGCTGTGATTGGCACAACTCTTGGTGCTTTATGAAGAGTAGTTACCATAAAGTGAAGCAGTACTCAGGGGCATTTGTTAGCTAAAAGGAAGGATTTTGCCTAACAAATTCCCTGCTGTGGCAGTGAATTAGAACAGTGATATTCTGAATCACTCCTGCTCTTTTTCTGTGGCAAACAGCTGTGGGGTTTGGCCTTTCTAATGTAGGCCTAAGCTTGTTTGTAGGTGTTGGAATTTCTCAGTGGCTGATGTCAAGGGAAAGCTTTTCCTGGAGTAGATTTTCTGTGGACACGTGTAATGGCTAAGAAGAGATTAATGTACAAAATGGCCTTTTCTGCTTTTTAGCAGACTAAAAGTCAATGCTGCAAGCTGACAGCTCGTTTAAAGGTTATTTTCTCGTACAGTGCCTCGTTATGTGTGCAGCCCATCACCAAAGGGTGTCCTAAGAGAAAGGATAGCTCTTTATTACAGCTCCAGCATGCCTGTGTGTAATAAACCAGCTTCCAGTGATGTCATCTCAGAGCTGTTAGCAGTTTGGCTGTGACAGCATGGCTCTGCACTGAGCTAATTTATTTATGTCTAAGGTCAGGGGTTTTGCCTGCACTAGGTTTTGTGTCGTGGCTACACTGCTGCTAATACCCATGCTGGCTGAGGAGCAGTCACAGCCACATGCACAGCAATGCTGGGAGTGGAGGAAAAGTGGTTAGGCCAACTCTCCTGGTATTTGGAAAATTTATCTTCAGTCCCTTGTATGGTCAGCCTTCTGTATGTAAGTCACAGCAGTCCAGTCACATGTATGACTTGCTTGTGTAAGTAGTCTCAAAGCATTGGGGGCCTCAAGAAAGAATGTGACTTTTATATAGACAATGAAAATATCACAGTATTTGATAGAGGGTGTAAAACAACGTGGTCAGAAAACTACATTGGGTGAAAGTTCTGTTTATTTCATAAACAGTCTGTGAGGTTGTTCAGGCTTCCTCTAAAGTATGCTGTCCTGCCTGTGATCAAAACCAAAACCCAAACCTAGCTGGAATCATATACTAAGCTAAGAAATATCTGTGTTCCTACAGCAATAACACACAACTAAAATCAGATGAAGAAAATGTGTCTGGATAACTGGTCAGCACAGCATATCAGAAAATTTCAGCTCTGGCTCTTGATTTTAAAACAAGTGACTGAAAAGGAGTCCCTTTAGGTTTTGTGCTATTAACTTCTGCCATAAATTCTGTCTCTAAAAGTTCTGTTAATTTTCTCAGTAGAAATTTTAACGGCGTCATTGTATGCCTTGCTGGAAAGGGATTCTGCTAAAAAACATGTCACGTGGAATTGAATTTATTAATTCCCATCTGGGATGTTTACTTCTGAGTCCACTCCGGAGTCCAATTGTCTACAGTAGCTGATTCAAATCTGTCATGTTGCCAAATGCAATGACTAAGAAAGTCTTTTATGACACGAAGCAGATTACTAAATAGTTATGTTGTGTGTATGTACAGCTGTGAATTTGGGTACAGCCAGAAAAAGCTTAATACCCCCCTGGGTGGATTCTTAAGCAGTTGAAATAGGTGTGCATGTGGCCAGAGATTTTCTAAGTGCAATCAAAGACTGATGTATCTTTTAGGTTGAGCAAAAAGAAAGTACTAGAACTATAGCAATATTTTAAAACTGCCAGTCACATTGACTTTTATGTTTTATTCTCCTCCCTTTCCCTTCTACTTTGCTATCTGAAGATAGTGGGTTTATGTCCTAGTTACCCCCTCCACAGCAAAACCCAGGATAAACTCAGACTTCATGGCATAGCCCCAATAGCACAAGACTTTCTGTGAGACTCTGTCATATCTTATTTATCAGTTTTTCCCAGACATTATTTGCTACATTACTGCCGGTCTTACTACCTGATTGTCTGAGCTCTTCAAGTGAGCTTGTAGGTCTCCTGTTCACTTAGGTGCCTTTGAATGTTACACTGAGGTGCATGAGAATCACAGAAGATATTTTTCCTGTAGCTATGTATTGCTCTTACTCATCTCTCAGTATGGCACGTGGACCTAACATAGTTCTGGTGTAACATCATTGAGGTTACACAGAGAACTGGTTTAACTCAGGTTACTTTGAAAGAAATCATATGGAGGAACTTGGGTTTCCTGTCTGGACATACTTTTATTATTACTTTTAAGTAACTCCTGAACATTCATTGAAGAAGGGAACTCAAGCTATTCTGTAAGAAATGTTTGTAATCTTTCATTTTATGCTGGTGTTTTCATTACTGTGCAGTAGCTGTTTCAAAGAGAGCAGTTCCTCCTGTTCAGTTCTACAGTACACTACACAAGTCAGCACATATTCAAACAGCAGTAAATTCAGAATTTACTCAAGCTGCTGAACACTGCCCTGCTGTCTCCTGCCTTTTTCAGCCTACATGCTGTAGTCCTCTCTGTGAATGTGTAATTGAACAGAACAGCCCTCTAGATGTCAGCAAACTCAAGGCTTTAAAATGAAGTTAGCATTTGGCACACTGTCCATACAAATAAATACCACTGACGTTCATGCGTTAGCTTCTTTCCTCCCAGCAGTTAGTCAGACTGAAAAGTGCTTCTCCCTGTGAGCACAGAGGGAAAGGAAGTTAACCTCATGTGGCAGTTAGTCTTTTTGGCAGCAGTTAACCTGCTTCTGATCTTGTTTTATTTCACCTTTCACCAACTATTCCAACTGTAAAATGAGGACTGATTCCTCTTTTTACTTCATGCTGCTTTTAGGCTGTTGTGTATGGATATGTATTCAGCTGATATTATGATTAAATTAAGTCCAGGACAGGCTTCCTCTGCTCTCTCCACCCTACAGTCAAGGCATTATGTCTTATTTTAGGAGCTGACATCCGCACTGCCAGAATCAAAGATGCAGGGCTTATTTTGGCAGACACGCTCCGGAAATTCCTATTTGATCTGAATGTTGATGATGGCTTAGCTGCAATTGGTTATTCCAAAGCAGACATCCCTGCATTAGTCAAAGGCACTCTGCCTCAGGTAAGACAGAGAGCAAAACAGTTTTTCTTGTCAAATAAAGTAGAATAGTTTTTGGCAAAAACAGAAGTGCTTCTTTTCCAGCAAGTTCTATTTCTATTCCTACATGAAAACTATTGAAATGAAGAAAATTATGGATAGTCAACTGTATTTTGTTTCACTCCACAGCTTAGGTTTTTCTTTTCAGTGGGATGGAGTGCATGCTGCAGTTTTCACCTGGATTCACAAAAATGGCCTAAGTGTTTGGGTTTGGGTTTTTTTAATGTTACAGTTTTTAAAAAGAGGATGTTTTTCATAGGCCTGTAATCTTTGTAGTAGCTGCTGCTTTATCATAACTACCTCTCTTAATTATGTGTGCAGGTGGTCTGTAGATAAAGCCTTAATACCAAGTGCTATCTGATAAGAACGACCGAACTCCCTTTGCATTAAACTTTCCATATTGAGAAGTTGCATTTTTCTTCGCAGATGGCTTTTTTGTTCCATTGACCCCCATCAGAATTTGAAATAAGGTCCCCTGGGATGATATAGATTAAACTTGTAATACCCTTTATTGTTTCAGTGCCCACAAAGACACTGCAAAAAGCAACACACCACTCTTAAAGCAAAATCCAGAGTCTTCCTTGTAAAAAGGTAGTTTGATTCATATGCTATGGACCTAGTATTTGTTTCCACCAAACAAAGTTGCAAGGGAAATATAAACTACAGAGAAAGTGAAAAACGTTTAGGCCAAAAGATTATTCACTTTTTACAGCAGATCCTGTATAGTTCTTCTCACTCATAAATCTCAGAGCACCTTAGAACAGTTACATTAACAGTAAATATTAATATTCCTATTTTATACCCAAGATAGTGACACAAAGGTGCAACTGCTTAGGATCACACACAACAGAGCAGTGGCAAAGCCAGGAAGAAAACTAAGGTCTCTGAGCACCCATTAAATAGGTTATGCATGTACACTGTTATGGAGCATTTGGAGGGTTTGTTTTGATAAACATGTTTCTTTAAAACAACCATTGAATGTAAGTTTTGCATAGCTGGGGGCGGGTTCTTCACCGACAGATGTTGAAGGGTTTTTCTGTCTTCTTATGGCATTGGTGATTAATTGTAAAATGTGTAAAATGTGTAAAATGTGTAAAATGTGTAAAATGAAATGACCTAATAGTTTTTCAGCCTTTGTTTTTTTGTATGAGGTGTAACATGATGCAAATGTATCGGTGTTCCTTAACAATCTGTTGGTAACCAGGGGTTAATCCATACAGTTTATTTTTTGGTAAATTTTTTTTGCTTTTCAGCTTGCAGTAGGCTTGCTTTGTAATACAGCAATGGCCCATTCACATCAGGAAAGCAGTGTGGTGCAGTGGTGATGCCAAGTTTGCCAAGTATATTCCATGCCCTGAAGTGCAGGCTGCAGGGAAAAACGTAATCTTACTGTTGGGATTTGGGGTGGGAGCTCTGTTGGGACAGACATCTATGCTTGAAGTTAAAACAGAATTTTATTTCCATTCCTAAGTGAGTCTATTGAAATTGATCTCAATTACAGACAGCAGTATTCTAGCAAAGAAGCTGCTGTCTCAAAATTCAAGGTGACTGGGTGGTGGTGTTTGAGAGGAGATGGGAGCACTGAAAATAAGAGATTGTGGAAGGGCTGTTCTCTGTCCACCCACCCCCTGCAGACATCCCAGAGGCAGCTACCATGGGGCTGAGCCGGTGATGAGTTTGGAGCTGCTTGGGTTGGCACGAGACCAGAATGCAGTGAGTCAGACTGAGGGAGCCAGGGCCTTGCTGTCTGGGCACCAGCAAATATCAGCAAGCTTGTGCAGAGTGGTGATGGTGCCTCTGTGTCGAGGCGTACGGGAGGAGCACCCATCTGCAGCCTTCTGTCGCTAGAGCTGGGAAATGCTCCAGTCTGCCAGGCTGTCAGGCTGGCTGTCTCCTGTCACCCGGTGTGATTTTACAGATAACTCTGGACATCTCAGTGCACAGAGCTGCAGAACTGGCTTTGGCCCAGATGGTCCTAATATGATGAATTTATGAATGCTTGAGCACTGTGTTGTTATATTTTGCATATGATGAGTCTGAAAAAAAACCACACTATTGCCCTAGTGCTATTTGAATTTTCCATTTGGTTTTAAAACTGCATGGAAGAATCTTAGTCTCCTCTTTGGCTGGATCTCTGTGTGTAGCAGCACTGGTGTCAGGAACGGGGAAAGAGGTACCATTCGATTGCTACTTAGGCACCAGTAAAGCTTCTTCTGTAGGTAAAATTATGCACACAGAGCTGCACTTTTCAGCCTCCTCACAAGCCATGCTACCCATGATTATGAACTGTGAATACCTCACAGCTGACTTCTCACCATGCTAGACCACTGTGCCACGTTGATTTTGCAGTGTGGTGGCCTCGCTTGCTGTGTTACCACATCCAGCCTGCCCACAAGCCGCATCCCGCGGGCTGGGGAAGTGCAGCAGCTGCAGCCGTGTGCTGTGGCATCACCCTGGGCACTGGGGTGTGCTCTGCTCCCAAGGGGCTCAGCTGAGCCTCCTGCCCAGGCAGGGCGCTGGGGGAGCCCCTTCCCCTGCATCCCAATTCCTGCCTGAGGCAAGGACCTCAGCAAATTATAGTCAGTGTCTCATATGTGAAAAAAGGGGGGAGCTTTAAAGCTGGAGGGCAGCATCTTCCACAAGGGAGATGTTGAAGCAGGTTGCAGCAGAAGAAACTCTCTTGCCAAAACACACCCCATCTGAAGATAACGTATTCCTAGTGTAGGCCTGGACTCTGTCTTGGCAGACATCTCTAACTCTCCCCAGTATTTCAGGAAATGTTAAAATCATTGGTTGTTGAAAACATGAAAGTTCTAACCATAACCCATATGAATACACTGATGTTAGGCCCTTTCAGCTGAATGTTTCTGCAGTAACTGGGTACCTGCACTAATGCAGCTCCTCAGTAGCACAGGGCTTTTCTGAATTGCAGCCCCTGCCTTTGTGGTTATTTTGTCAAGCAGAGCACTAAAGCACATACCTGAGTTTCATTTCAATCAGTGGGGCTTCAGCCCCTGCCTTTGTGGTTATTTTGTCAAGCAGAGCACTAAAGCACATACCTGAGTTTCATTTCAGTCAGTGGGGCTTTAGCACCTGAGCATTCTGTTGAATCAGTGTGCAAATGAAGACCAACCACAACTCGTTTATATGCTGACTCCGAGGTGTGGGGCTGGTTATTACGCAGTTTCACACTGTCCTTGCTGTGTCTCTTTTTCAGAGTCTGACTTACAAGTGCTGTTTATTCTGCCCATTTACAGCAGCTCCTGGGCCTTGAGAGATGTCGTGTTTTGAAAGTCTTGGTCCCTTAAACTCTAACTCCTAGTTCAGTGCTGGCAAATTAATTTTAAAATGGGCTATATTCTCAGGGTAGTGTCCTCTGGTGCACTGACATCTGTGATGGGGAAGGCCCGTGTTTGCTGTGCTTGACTCTGAAACTGAACAGCATCCTGATCTTGCTTCTGTGTATTTAATTACAGGGAATTTTAGCTTATATATTCTTGAAAGTACTGTACAGTTGATGATGCTTCAACTTTAATTACTTGATTATTTATTTTGCAAAACCTTGTTTTGCTCTGTGAAGTTTGTTAGTACAGAGACACATGGTTCACCTACTGTTTGATTAATTTCATTGGTACCCATTTATAATCCAGTTTTTCTTTCATCTTGCAGGAGAGAGTGACTAAACTATCACCACGTCCCCAAACAGAAGAAGACTTATCTGCTCTCTTTGAGGCTTCCATGAAACTTTATTAGCTTAAACATGTTGTTCTGGAAAGTGTGGTCTATTGTAATACAGAGGTAGTTTCTCGTAGATACGGGACTGAACATGTTTAGAGCATGGAAGAATTTGGGTACCTTTGACTTCTGTTCCATTGTACACTGCCAAAAGGTCACATAATTCATCTTTTAACTAAACAGTGCTTTGAAGGGAGGATTTGACTGTGGTTTCTTTCTTGCTCACTACTCAGTGGCATTGACTTGCATAAAATTTGGAGCAGATTTCTTGCATTACTGAAGGCTTTTTTGTGCTTTAGAGGTGGTTAAAGGTGGAAAAATGTTGTAAGGGATATTTCAAACCGTTTTGCCAATTATGCTTCTATTTAAATTATCTATCATTTTGTTTTAAAAAGTCTTGCTAGTTAAGAAATAATTGTCATTTTTAATTAGGGAGGGGAAGTCCCCTGCAGAAAATGTCAGCTTACTGTATTCCATTTGGCTTTATTATCTTTTTACCATCTGGCTTTGCTAAGAAGGCTGTTGAACTGGGGTGCTTTTTCACTGTTTGGTTAAGAAATATCTACACACTTCATGGCTGTTTGGAAAAGGCTGCTTGAAAATTTGGTCTGGGTTAAAAATTCTGACATATATTGTCATATATTTCTCTTTCCTCTTATAATGTTTATAACTGTCATATCTTTCCTTTTATGCTCTATATAAGGTGTTCATCAGAGGAGCAAAACCAGAGTAAATCATGATCACATACTCAACAGGAACCACAGAACAGGAAGACAGCATCCATCATGGTCATTCTGTCCTCTGGAGGCAACCTCTCCCTTTTCCCGCTGTGTTGTGTGGAAGGAAGCTCTCAGCTGTACCTTGCTTTGCTGTGAATCAACTGCTTCTGCTGAGCTGCTGCAGGTGCTGTCCCTCAGAGCGCAGCCACCAGCCTGAGGAAGTGGCTGTGTGCTGTGGTTCAATATTAAAAGGTGGTGGTGAAGCATTTGGCTGCACAGTGCCCCACGGGGAGCACTGGTTAAATGTGGGAATCGGCGTGCACCTTCCAAACAGTTAACCAGCTGGTTGTCTGTCAACTGAGAAAGGGAAGTGGGGAAGGGAGAAAGGAAACTAAAATTTTAATATCATTTTCCTTTATTTAAAAAGTTCACGTGGTTGTGTATACAGTTCATTTAAATCAGATCCTGCTTCATATTGGACTCTTTCAGCATCTGATTCATGCTGCTACCACAGCACAAGACAAATGAGAGAAGAACCTGGGGACTTCTGGTGTGCATATTTCCCTCTGCTGGGGAGGGAGCACTTTTCAGTCACCCTGTTGAAGTAGAAGGCTCTATGCTTACACCTTTGCATTTGTGTATTTGTCTGATCAAACTAGCACTGTCTGACAATCTGAGGACAGATGTGTACTGGATATTGACACTGGATCCCTTTAGTGCTGTTAAAACAGGTGGATGGATGCTGGATGAAGACTGGTTTTAGCTTCAGAACAGGTTTGGCAGCCATAGGATTGTGCTGCCACTGTGTGATACACGTGGTTTTCATGTCCTTCTGAACCTTCCCCTCTGCTGAAATTGCCCACAAGTACCTCTGTCATGAAGGCTGATGTTGTCATAGCAAGGGATTCACTTCATTATGTTGCGCAAAGCTGTCACGTTTGGAAAAAAAACCCTTTTTGTCAAAACCTTTTGTCCAACCCTGTTGTTGTTGTTCAGGCTGGATGAGGCTCTGAACCCAGCCTAGTGAAAGGTGTTCCTGCCCAGGGCAGGGAGGTTAGAACTGGATCTTTAAGATCCCTTTCCAGCCCAAACCATTCTATGGTTCTATATAAACTTTTGGCCTGTTTTGTCTTTCTGCTCCTGTCTTTCTCCAGTCTGTGATAGCAGTACAGATTCATGAGGAGACAATCTTTTTGTGCAGGAGCTAATTCATGGCAGTCATGCTGTGTTTGGGGGGAATATACTCTCTGGGGAACTGAGCAGCATGTGGTTTCATCAGTGCAGCAGTGATGGGCTGCTTAGGGAGGTAGGAGAACTTCTTCCAGCACACTTTTTTCCTGCCTTTTATGCCAGTATGGCAGTTATTGGCAGGCTGCATCTTCAACTGACAGAACCTCACACTTAACTTCTTATACCAGATAACCTGCAGCTTCTGATGATTTAAACCTCCTACCCCCTTTGATACCCATACTTTACAGATGAAACAAAGGGGTTTATGTAATACCTAACCTAACATAAGCAGCTGGCGCTGTAAGAAGGGACATTTCTGTTTTCCACACCTCTTTGGCTGAATCAAGGTTTCCAACTGGCTTAAACTGGTTGTGAAATCTCTCCCACGGACGTCAGCTATATGTGAAAATCTTTCTCATGGACATCAGTCTCCACTGCCAGTTATTAGTTACTAGTAGAGATTTTCTGAGGAAAAATCAAGGGAGCTCAAGATGCCTCAGAATGCTGTCTTTCAAA
This sequence comes from Nicator chloris, assembly GCA_013400495.1. Taxonomy (NCBI): domain Eukaryota; kingdom Metazoa; phylum Chordata; class Aves; order Passeriformes; family Pycnonotidae; genus Nicator; species Nicator chloris. The sequence goes on from WAAE01009050.1 coordinate 24,366, forward strand.
TAGTGATGGTGTGACAGGGTGTCACATCCTGGCTCCTGGGCAGTGGTAGTTTTATTCACAACTGAAGAGCTACATGGGGTTTTTCATGTATTATCTCACTAAATTACTCTGTATTGGTATTTCTGTGGGGAACTGGGTAACACTGTGATTGTGAGTGCCCAGTGGTGGTTGGCCATGTGTGTGAAATCTGGGAGGCTTGTTCTTGTGGCTCATGTTACTGCTGTGTTACTCAAACCCTCTGTGATGGATCTGTTATTTTAGATTATGCTGAAATGCAAATAACAAAAATAAACTTAAGCTTGTTTGAGAGCAGCATTTAACTCTGTATTCTCTGAGCTCTGTGCAGGTAAACACAACCCAAAACCTGGCCCATGTGATCACTCACTCAGTCCATTTACATTGATTAGATTACCTTTAGGGAGCAAGTATGAACAAGTGCATATGTAGTGCTGGTGAAAATAGTTTACCAGCAGGTATAGTTTTATCTGGAGTACCAAATGAAAAACTCACTTCACAAGGTAGAGCCTGCAGGATTGCTGCTTGGGATTTAGAGATATGAGAGCAGCTAGTACAGTAGTTTGTCCATCCCCTCATTTCCCTTGCCTCTTTCCATACCAGAGCCGATTTTCTCAGCAGTTAAGAAGAGAATGAAGCAAAAAATATGTACCTAACATGCCTAAATCTTCAAAAACTCTCAGCATCATCCTGTATGAATAAACTTGGAAGAAACTACACATAGCTTAGTGTGTATGCTCATTCCTGTTGAACTGTCTTGTGCTGTGGCTGTCATCTTCTATCTTGTGGCTGGCTTTCCATCTCCCTGAGACCTGAAAAAATGGATGAGAAAGAGCAATGGTTAAGGGACACAGCCAAGCTCTGTCTAGGCCCTTTCCATAACCCCTAAGTAAATCTGCTTAAGCATCACTGTGCTCCAGGACACGTGCAGTGTGCCTTGGATTCAACAGCTCCAACCAAATAAATCCATCACTGCATTAAACGTGTCTGTGCAGAGGGGACAAGGGCAGCCTGAGGCAAGGCAGCAGAAGGCCCAAAGGTAGGGTGTCTGTTTTTCCTCAGACCATCCCTGTGTGCTTCCTAAACAAAAATGAACTTAATTTAAATCCAAGCACCAGCTAGTGAATGCAGAAAGTGATGCCACCATTTTCCTGATGTCTCCAGCAGCTGCAGCTCACACAGTGTTGCACAAACTGCTTGTCTGGTGCAGTGTCAGTCCTGAGCAGAGAGAAGAGGGTCTTCCACACCTAGCCATCTCTGCTAATCCTGCCTTGAGACCTGATTTGATCTTTGACATACCACTTGGCCACCTGTAGAAGAAGAGATTCCTCTGAGCAGTGGTGTGGCAAGACTGTCAGTGACCAAATTTGCAGAGGTCTCAGCTCTCTCCACGTGCATATTTTTCAACCTTTCTGTTTACCTGCAGTATATACATGAGAAATCACACAGGGTCAGTTTGTCATGAAATGTTTCGTGCATGATTTTTAGATGTAGTGGTCCATAAGAATAAGCAGAAGCTTCTACTGTTTGCTCTGAATTTCTCAAAGAAATTGAGACCATAAAAAAGCCCCACACCTGGCTTATTTTCAGGAAGGCTACAGTTCCCTTAGATTTCTGAATGCAGTTTTATACTTTGCCAGTTCTAGTCTTCCATTAACCCACTGAAGTGCCATTCTGTTTCTTTTTTTCCCCATAGTACTGAAGCAGCTGCCATGAGTGAGTTGGTAGAAGATGTTGTCCAGCCAAAAAATAAGAGGAAGAACCATTTGACACAGCTCAATGGAGTGCTAATTAGGTTCTTAAGTTAATTGCTTTCCTAGTAACAGGAGAGGAAGATAAAAAAAATACTTTCAGGCCTTGGTTTCTATTGAAAAATTACATGTACCCCATTTTCAGAGAACTCCAAGTACAACAAATGGCAGCAGATAATTTTCCTTATTTCTCTGAACATGGGAATTAAAGAGGAAAATTAATTTACATCCATGTGGTGGCATAGTTAAGTGAAGGCAGAGGAAATGTGACTCGTATCCTTTGGAGACAATCCACGTGTTAATTCGTGTCACCCTGCAGAGGCACACAGCTTGGTTCCTCAGCCACAAACACTGGCAGCACATACACCACCAAAGTCAACTGAGCAGCAGAGGAACATTGGTTGTGCTGACACTGTAGTCTGAGCTCCCATTAATTGTTTAATTTAATCTAGTATTACTTTCTCATGAAATATATATCTCATAGCCCAAAATGGCTTATTGATGGGGAGCTTTTCCTCTGTGTTCCTTGACTTACTGTGACTTTGACCTACTTTAGCAGTGCCCTTGTGCTGTTTCTCGGTGTTTGACCATACAGCCTTAAATTAGCAAGTTGACATTGAAATGCTGATTTACACCTGCAGTCAAATGGATAACACATGTTAAGGACTGATTGTCAGCAGCTCCAATACGTTCTCTCTTCATTCTCTGGCATTGTTTCTTGCCTTTATGGGATTTAGGACAACATTGTGTGGCATTGTTGTTATGGCTATGGACACAGCTGTGGGGGGCTGACACTGTGTATGGTCTTTGTCATTTATCTAAAAGCTGACATCACTTTCAAAAAATGACTGTGAAAGTTTGGATGTTTAAGTGTTGCTATATGTTTTAAGACAGCATTGAGAATAAAAAAGTTTTTCTGCTGGCGTAAAAAAACCAGAACAGTTAACACTGAATAACTTGCTCTTCTGACCTTTTCACCTTAAGGAAGATTAATGGTGGTTTAGATCAGAACATCCCCCCTGATCAGGGTCTGAATGCTTCAGGGATTCAGACAGACAAAGAAAGTAATTTCACCCCTAGGTCACCAGCACAGACCTATGGTGTCTCACTAGTGACCATTGGATGATTGCTCAGTAGTTTATGTGCAAGAGTTGGTGGTCATAATTCATTTTCCAATGGACAGGTCCCTGCCTCATGAAAGCTGTCACCATGTGCTTATCCAAGCAGCAAAAAATGGGAATTAACACGAACAGCCTGCACTAAGTTTGCCTTGCACTACTAAAATCTCAGAGCCTCTGTGTTTCAGTGGATCAGCCTCTCTCCAGGAAGGGTTGAAGCCGTGCTGGTGCTGTTCTGTGAGTGGTGGCACCTCGGTGTTCCATTCTGGAGGGCTGCAGCCTCTGCTCCCACCTCTGGAGCACACAGGTCTCATTCAGGCACACTCACAGTGTCACCACATGCATTTAGGACATCCTGGAATGTCACGTCCCACAGCTTCCATGTAGCCATCTCCCAGGTTTAGTTTTTGGTGTGGTCAAGCTGTTGTATTTCATACCTACTGTGCTTGTGTTTTAAATGGAAGATCTAAAGTTAGGACTCCTCAGTTAGCAAAACTGTGCAGAGAGCTGGCAGGCAGGTTTTGATTGTAAAGTAACTCTTTGTGACTTCTCCTGTCAGAAATTATAATGTCACCAACCACAAAGCCCAATTCGGGGGCCAACCCAATAGAGCTGAGCTGAAAACGCTCAGGTGCCCATCAAAGGCAGCACAGGGTTGGCTGACAGGCACCAAAGGCCTGGGCGTGTCCTTCACCAGGGACATCTGCATGCACACAGCAAGTCAGGCTTTGGGAAGAACTGGCAGACATATCAGTGCTGTTCTTCACAGCTGAGGTGTTGAGCCTGAGTATATAACATGGTTACACGATACAGAGAGAAAAAGTTGGAGTGCTAAGATCTAGGAGTTTAGGATTTGAGAGGACCAGACTTCAGGGGGACATCTAAGATGAGAATATGCATTTTAAAAATATTGTAAAAACCTGAAGGATAAGGAATCTAGAGTTATGTAGATATCAGGTGCCATGTCCATAGCAAGGCCCACTAAAACTCTTTCCTGTTCTCTTTTGGGGTTTTTTTTTCTCCCAGGGTTATCTCTGCACAGTACTTTCCTAGTAGTGGGCAGAGCACCTGAACAGATTACAGGTAGAACTGAAGTAATAAAGGCAAATGCTTAAGTGTAAAGGCTAACAGGATAAAGGAAAAGGACAAGTAAAGATCATGAGTTCTGCGAAAATCAGAGATCTCAGAGGCTGCTGCGTGACTTTAAAAATACTGACCTCTATGTAGCTTATAAGCTTGCAAATCCTCTCCTATGTATTTGCAGCATTAATTCCTCTTGTTATCTGAGGTGATCTACTTTAATCAGATTCCTACAAACAAGTCTAGTGCTTACAGCAGCAGATCTTTGACACCCCTACTGGCAGCATCAGTGGAGAGGACAAGGACCAAACCTGCAGGAAGATCAGATAAATCGCCTCATCTCAGCAAAAACTGTTTTAGGATAATTGGCATCAGAGTTTCCTCCCTCCAGGCTCTTACCTGTATGCTCTATGGTTATTTGATGTACTGGCTGCACAAAAGATACTTCAAAATAATGACATTTCAAAGACACAGCAGTTCTGAAGCCCCCTCTGTCACAGTGCCGACTCCTGTGCTACCTTGCTTCTTCACACAAGCCGCATAACTTGAGTCTGCGTCAAAAAGGGACTCATAAATTTGGTCCTGCTTTTGTGCCTTTAGTGCAGCTTCTACTTCCTATTTTCTAAGTTGCTAGTCCCATGGTCTCTGAGTCCAAATAATGACGGTCCTTGTTTTAAATTTAATCTCATTTTCACACAGAGCCTAAGCCAGAGGAGGCAATGCCATCTGATACCCTCCAAAGACCTTTCATCCCCAATGGAGCACATGTATTGCATGTGGCAAAAGGAGCTTGATGGCTGTGTGAGGACACACGAGATATGTAAGGTGACAGTTCAGGTTGCCTTACTCTTTAGACTTATCCATCAGAGAAATCCTAAGTATTTTGGCCCTGGTTACCCAAAAGTAGATTTTACTGCATATGGATGCAGTTGCAGCAAGAGGTCTACCACTGCCTAAATCCAGGGACCACAGGACAAGTTTTGATTAATGTGCTTGCTTCCCCAAAAGTGGCTATGTTTATAGCAGGAGCCAACAGTTGAAATAATCTTAAAATGTTTTAAAGGAAAAAATTAGGAGAGAAAAAGCCCCCTACCTAAAAATCATCGTGGTTCATCAGGGGAATAAAGACCTCACTGATCAATTAGCTTGAAAAATTAATAAATCCAGGACAAATGTAGTTAAAGATTAGCATCTTAATGAACTATTGTTGTCACAGCCTGGTTTGGACATATCGCTCCTTTGTTGACATTTTTAATGCTTTCTGTGGATTACCAGTACATGACCAGTATATGAAAGCTTGTTAAGCCTCCACGTGCTCAACCTGGCCCTAGCTTTAATACTGGCTTAGTGCAATCCCTGCTGTTGGCACAAGCTCTGTGGGACTGGAACCTTGTGGTGCTGGGCATTGTGTTTCTACCTAATCATCATATGGACATACTCAAGTGTGTTTTACAAGCTTAGGGCAAATTTGTGAATGCCCAGTTATCTATGTGTAACTTTTATTTTTTCCTTTTTTCTTTTTCTTCTTCTTTTTTTTTTTCAGAATTCTGCAATATCTGTAACTAGTAGGGGGATGCTTTCAGCCTGGCTTCCAGGTCTGGCTGGTATTTCCTTTCCTGATTAGCAAAGAAACCTGTGCATGCTTCTTTTCAAACTGCACAACCCTTGCATCTCTCTCTTCTGGTTCCCTGTAGAGAATTTGAAGTTCAAAATGTTTTTTGAATGCCTCGATCTTATTCCCATACAGGAAAAATCTGCTACAGCAGCTTCTAGACAGGTGCAAATTCACATGTTACTTTTGAAAATTCCTCACTTATTCACAGACGTTTAAGCCATGTGCAAGCTACTTCAATTTTGAACTAGTTTTGCTGTCTGCTACGAGTGTGAGGTGAAGTTACTGATAGTGTATCTGTCTCTCTATTGCTTTCATTCAGAGAAAAACAACAGATTATGTATGAGAAACTCACTTTATAGTTTTTGCTTTTTTGGTTGGTTTTCCTTTTCATGTATTTTCAGTTGTAGTTCTGTGGCCCTAAACCGAAACAAAGCGATTTTCCTTCCACAAAAAAAAAAAAATACTGCTGGCATTGCATCATGCAGAAGTGGTTTAGAGTAGATGCCTGCAGTGTGCATGTGCAGTTTCATCCCATCTTATTTTTAAATGGTTATCTGCCCATCCCTCTGGTTCACAATCCTATTCCAAAAATACCTGGGGTTTATCCTTATCATATTGCCCAGCTAACAGTAAGAAATAGGCTCAAGTGGCTCAGTACAGATTAGATTTGCCTCTTATGCAACGAGGTACAAGATCCAGGGAGAAGCCAGAGACCTGCCTTGGGAAGAGCTTCGTCCTTTGTGAGCCAGGGAATCCCTTGGCAATACCCCTTGCACAAGTTGAGAGCATCAAGTTGCTTCCCAACAACTTCACTGGAAGAATAGTGCACTGAAAAGTGATTCATTTGTTCACAGAGGCCAGGAAAAATAAGGTCTAGAGGTTTCTGATTCTCTTCTTAAATAAATAAAAGTTTTAATTACAGTTTTTCTAACCATATTTTTTTCATTTAATTCCTTTCAAGTTTACCAGCTCTGGCATACTTAGTAAACAGGGCAAGCATCTACATTTGTTTCTTGAAAATATATGCTAACAGATTCAGGCTTTGGAAAAAGCACCCTTGCCAACCCCCCAGAGGGACATTTCACCAGTTTATGGGATTTTTCTGACATTCTTACAAGGTTTGCTGAACCTTCTGCTGTTTTCAATTTTTTTTTCATTGCAGCCTCCACAAACATTTCTTCTTCTCCACCTTTTCCTCCTTTCTACCCACATTCCCAAGAATCAAATACTTTCTCTGTCCCAGACTTGCAGGTAAGGTTAGATGTGTGTTTTGTCAGACAGCCTGTGTCCGTTCTTGTGTCCAGAGTTCTCCTCCTCCTTCTCCACCTCCTCCTCCTTCTCCACCTCCTCCTCCTTCTCAGTTGTCCCCATCCACCTTTGATAACCTTGTTCTGGCACCAGGAAATGTTTTGATCCTTTACTCTCAACACCAAAAGTGGGCTTTGGTAAACTGCTGTATCACAGCCCACAGGGAGGAATTTGGATTCAACGTGTTCACTTGGGAGTCTTAGGTCAAAGACATACCCCAGGGCAAAAAACTTCTTAGGGTCTTCTCATGGCTGCAGGGGCACCATGTGAATTAAGTCAATAGCTTATTCCTCACTTTAATAGAGAAGAAAAAAATTGAGCCTGGTTTCTAGACATTTTACGTAGTTTGGGGAACAAAAAAAAAGATTCATAGGGTCAAAAACTGGTTTTCTCCTCCCACCACAGACTGGACTCTTGCTAGGTGAGTAGGGAGCTGGAAGGAGATTGTCTGATGTGGCTCTGCAATTCCTAGGCTAGGACATTCATGTTCCTAGACATTCTGAAGAGTCTTTCCTCCAAGTCTAAAAATAGTGCCCACAGTTTTTATCAGGTAGCAGGCAGTAGAGCTTTTGCAGTACACTTCCTGCAGATGTAATTACACCTATTTCATAGCTAAACCCAACACTGGACATTTGCCCAAAATACCTCCCACACAGGTAGAAAAAAGTAGCCCAATATGTGCAGTTCTTCTCTTGAGGCCACATTAAGATTTCATGGAAAACCCTGTGCATTCATAGTGCTCAACTACTCTGCAAGATCTGGACAAGAGGAAGAAGAAAACTCCTTTTCATGGACAGGGGAGAATTCATTCCCAGATGAGGATCCACAACGAGGCATATCATACCTGTCCTCCTGAGCCCTATTTTTCTGTCTGAAAGTGATGTGAGTGCCTTTCATAAGCTCTCTGTACAGTGATTTGTCCCCAGAGCATCCTGTGCCTTGTAAAGAAGTGTCCAAAGCCTACCTGCCTTGTAACACAGTGATGCCAGCTGGTGACCAGCTCTAGAGCGTCACTTCAGTTTCCACATCCCACCAACCCTCAAAGGATGAAGAACCCAATACTTGTTCTGATGTTAAACCTCATCTATGATTTGAAAATACCTGTAGGTCATAACTAGAATTAGGAAAACAATGACTTAAGTCCAGAAGCGCCCTTCTACTGATAGGACTCTGAATATCTGAAGGTGAAATAAAGGGTGGGTTAGATTTGTTATAGCTTTTTATTTTTTTTAATCGACTATTCAGTGTTGGTCTTCATTATTTTTTTTTTTTTATCCTTTTGAAAGCTTTTAGAGCCTCCTGCATAACCGCCTCCGCCCCATTCAGTGCTGAATGGACAGTGCGCTGATCTTTTTCTCGGTGGGTAATGGATTTGGGTTGATTGCTTGACACGGGGACAATAGGGGGGTGAACAATTGCCTTCGCGCCCGCGCAGCTCCCCATCTGTTGAGTGCGTGCGCCTTCAGAGGCGGCGGGGCAGGGACAGATGAAGGCGCCAGCCCAGCCTGATGTTAATGACATCAGTCGTACAAGCAGAACATGTGGCGCAATAAATCAAAAACTAATTGAACTTTTGGTTGATTACATTGCCGTCCCACTGCCTGCTTCAAGCGCCGCACGGCTTCCTGGGACAATGCCCCCAGCCCCGTAAAGGCTTTGCTGTCCCTGGACAGCAGGAGCCTGCCCTGGGAGGTGACAAGTGACAACGGCTTCTCTTCGCTCGCTGCTTTCTTGAAAAAGCAACACCTTCCACTCGACCAAAATGCTTCCAGGCTCAGGATGTCTATTTGACCAATATTTATTATTTCCAATAAGAAACGTTCATCAATATGACAGTGACAGCCCATGGTCACTGGCACTTTCCATCTGGGACGGTTGGTGGCAGACATCTGTAGGAGAAGACAGCACTTGTTTTTGTGTTAATTAGACACACACGTGGTAGTAATGAAGGCTATTCATTAGACTGATATAATTTAATATCATTATTCACACTTGAAAGTGCTCCAACTACATCAGTTGTTGGAGCCTGGAAGCCAAAATTTTCTGCCTTGGGTGTCCATGGCAGCATTAAGTCACCAAAAGTTGAGGGGGCTGATATTCATGGAGGTGTAAAGGAACAATTTCTGATAGGAGTATTAAGAAATGAAAAGCTTTGGCAAGAAGACCCTTTATTGAAGTGCATAAATATGGGATTAGGCCCCAGAGCCATCAAGTCAGGAATCCATCTGTGACTGAGTCACCTTTCCTCCCCTCGCAATCACAGACGTGTGGGGGGCATGGAGATCTATGTGCATCTGCCCTTCTTAGACATCTGCTTTTGAAATTTTACTTTGAAAAACCCAGGATTCCAGTATTTGTTTACGAAATTAAAAGGTAAAGCACAAAATGTTTTTCTTAATACACCTAGAATCATCTCCTCGTTATATGTAAGGAGCAAAGTTTTATGGTAAATGTGTTAAAGTACACACTTAACCCAAATTATTTCAAACTTATTTCAAATATCTTTGCAGTACTTCTGTAAACATTTGCCAATAGATTAGACTTTAATAATTAGCTATTTATTGCAGAGGATTCTCCACACTGGTAAAAGGAAATGTAAAATAAAATGCCCCTATCTGAGTAGAGGCTTAAGTAGGAGCTAAATTAAATCTTTGTGTTAATATTATTCATAGAAAGGCAGATGGGAGCAGAAAATGTTGCAATGAAGAATATGGAATGAGATGAGATCACAGCATCAGTCTGTCCTTTGTAGATCTGGACAATGATCACAGAGCCAGATTGGATTAGTGAAACCTATTTACCAGAAGTTCAGAGCGCTTGCATGAAGCTGAAAGGCAGTCAGCAGGGAGAGGTGGAAAATGCACCAGATTTACAGCTGCAGCGATGAAAATTTAGAAGTTTTCACCACTGTGATTTCTTCCAAATGTGAGTACATCAAAATCTAACGACAGCTATGGTGTTGTCTTTTGGAGGGATGGGATGTTTAGCAGGGGGGAAGTGTTTGAAGAGAGCGGCTCATCTGTTCTGCTGTGCCGTGCTCTGCCTGCAGCCCGGCACTCGCTGCTGCTTTCTCGACCTAATCCGTGCAGGTGCTTCAATATTGTGGCTCTGTAAAATCTTTGCTCTGGCAAAACTGGGAGATCTGGAATCGGTGTTGCTATACCTATGAGGTAACTGCTAAAGTGACAGCTTGCAACTGTGTGGCTTTTCTGTGTAATAGAAAAGAGAATGAAGTTCTGCGAGCAGTTAGAAGTGGGTGAAGTGCATGAATGTTGAATTTAAGTCTGCTGGCTCAATAAGTGGAACATTTCCAAAGCCATGCCCTGGAAATGAATGCATGATTAACATTAATTGCTTCTAATGAAGAGTAAGAACCGGACAAAGCCCAGCCTGCATTTGATTGAACAAATTAGTTTAAACTCAATGGCTGCATATTTCAGCAACAAGAAAGCAGGGAAAAGCAGGGAAAACAAATTGTGGGGCCAGATCAGACCTTTACTTGCAAGCTGCAAGTATGAGCTCTCAGCTGCTTAATTTTGGAATATAAGTGGAAATGACAAAGTGAACCATCACTGTAATTGCATTTGTTGCCCAAAATCTGGGCTGTGCATAGAAACATCCTTTGCAAATCCACATACATCATCTGCAAGGATTTGTTCTTCTCTTCCTTCTCCAGCTCTCTGCAGAAATTCGTGTTTGCAGGGACAGCCTTGCAGCTCCACTGTTTGCATTGGTGCCATTGTATTCCCACACCAGTGGGTCACTTCTGGCTGCCTCTGTGATTCACCCTTCTTTCAATGCCTGTTCAAGTAATTGCATGTTTGCTGGTGCTGTGACTTCCCTTTCATGCCTTGCCTTTCTTCAGCCCCTGTAAGCCTTTTGCCACTCGTTCTGGCAGGCAAGAGGGGATGAGGGGCTGTGGATCATATGTACTCTGAAAGTAGGCAAACACATTACTGTTAGGCACATTTATGTGCTGTTCCTTTTGCACTAGCCTGGGTAGTACCTGTAACAGCACAAGAGCACTTACTTCTGGTAGAAATCTCTTAAAAACTGTACTCCTTACACTGTGGGGTAAAATACCCAGAATAACAGAGAGAGAAGAAAATAATTCCTTGCACCACCAAACTTTACTGCACTTGAGTGTTTTGCTTATAGTAGCAATTAGTTGAGCCCTCACACAGTGAAATTCCAGAAGTAAAGGTGATGGTAGCAGCTTCAAAAACAATTTACAGCATATTTCTAGGTTTAAAAAAACCCAAGCCATCTTCATTATGTTTGTCTGGCTTTCATCCCACACTCACCATGGTTTAAAATATAAACTGTGTCCTGCAGGAGAAGACAGTAAGGATCCCTGAGGATATCACACCGTGCAGAACAGACTGTAATCATACTGACAGCTTAGCACACTCTAGGCAGGCAGATAACTTACTTGTGACAAGCTCAGTGTGGAAGTGCCCTGTGCTGCTCACAGGGACCCTCCCATTTTCCTGTCCTGTTTCACTACAGCCACAGAGACCAGAATTTCCTCTCCAGTGGGCTCCTAATGCTCAGTGCTTATATCCTCACTGGGGTGTGGAGGGGTGGCTGTTAGACACACACAAGCTGTCTAGGAAGAGTGACTTTGGTCTCCCTGCCAGCTCTGCTTGCTGGAAAGCCCAGTCACTTGTTATTCCTGCCATTTGAGGAGTTTGGCTGCAGTAACGAGCAGCCTTGGATGACCTCCAGCTGCTTCCACAGCTCCAAAACTCTGCAAACAGCAATACGCAGCAACCGAAAAGCACTGCAAGTTAAATGTGTGCCAACAAGGTAAAGGAAAGCTCACCTGGGGAGTAGGAGTCACCCATCATCCTGTAACAAACCTTCCTGGCTCTTCAAAGCCCTTGGATTATACACGGAGCCTGAATAGGAAACCCCCATTCACATGCCTTGCCCCCAGGGTCAGCCTTTAGAAATGGAGTTAATTCTCCACATTTGGCAGCTTTCTGCAAGTCTGTTTCTGTCACTGGTGGCGAAATCCTGTAGTTCTGGTAGCCTGCACACAAGGCAGGGTAAGAAATGATGACTTAGTCCAGTAAAACCATCACCCAAAACCAATCACTTCAGTCCAGACAAAAGCTTGGCTTATGGCCCTGGCATCCTGTGTGTCTATTGCTTAGTGGTTCTGATTTTGGTGTCTTCCTGGGTCTAAGAAAAAGAAGTGAGAAGCAGACTTTAAGCAAAATGTCCCAAGCTAAAGAACTGAACAGGTCATTTTGAGGGTTGAAAAAGAAAAGATAAGGCTTAGTGCAAATGTTGTGCTTTGGATGTCATGCAGTATAAGGGAAATAATGTCATGAGGCAGTTTGAACTTACTGATAAAGTCCCTAACTAGATAAAATCATAACAGTCTCCAAGGTAATGTATACACTACGCATTTCCTGCTGAAATACTGGCAGGTGGGAAGCCAGATCAAAACTGAGAAAGGAGAAGGAGTATTCCTCCTGGAAGCCTATGGGAGAGGTGCAGAAACTCAGGATAGGTTGTGGCCCTGTGGCCATGGATTTCTGTATTGTATAGCTAGAGCATGGTCTCTGAGATCACATCAAAAGGGACTTTCTTCCGGATTGTTTCAGCTGGAATCTTCCTTAAACCCTTTATTCTCCCCCCTTTTCCCACCATGCCCCCAGTGAATTCTTACAGAGGACTTTTGGAGGCACATGTCCACCTCCACAGCATCCTGACTGTGTTCCTGTTCTTCTTTTTGCAGCATGTAGCCCTGCCCGAAGGCGAGCCAAAGCTACACAGCACATCCTAACAAAGAGTGTAAGAAAAATCTCCTTTCCTCTCCCTATTTTTTTTTTTAACTTTCTGGTTGGCTATGCATACCCTCAAAAGTGCTGTGGGTAAATGGGAAGCAGATCTGCCAGGGTAAAGAAGTGCATCTGTGTCTGATGCAAGGAGTGGGGTGGGAAACAGAAGGGGGAGTTTCTGTAAAGCTGCAGTTTATCTACAGAAGAGCTTTGAAACAAAAACCAAAATATGGTCTTGCCATGCAGAGCCAGTCAAAATGAACATAGAGCTTATCAACCCTGGCCATCTGAGGGAATCACAGACTTAATTATTGTCCATAGAACCTAAAACAGTAAGTCCAAAGAGACATGCAGGAATGAAAAGTAAGCAAATCATACCAAATCACATCAGTGTTAATCAAGTAATAATAATAGTAATTTTATATTTGTTAATCAATTAGCCAGCATCCTAGGGAATTTGGGAGAAAAACACCAAGCAATAGACTATAACTTTGACCCTAAAAGTTGGCACTGAGAGACCCAGGGAGGATGTTTGTCCCCTGGTCCCAGCAGTGCTAGCCTGCTCTTGCCTCAGCCTCAGTGCAGACCAGATACCCTCAAAATGAAAATAACTGCCCACTCCCTGCAGACCAGATACCCTCAAAATTAAAATATTAAATATTTAAAATAACTGAACATTTTTCATGCTCTGAGTAAATGTCTTGCAAGTAAATGTCAAGCACTTGGAAGATCCGTTCGCACATGGGTGTGAGGTTTCTTGTCTTCAGAGAGAGTTTTCCCTTCTTAAATCCACTTGACCCATTCACAACCCCTTCCACAATCCTTTTAGCTGATTTGCAGGAATGACAGTCTCTTCTGCACATCAAAGCACTTCTTACAAGTTTGAGACTCTTCTGCCAAAGCACTTCTTTTCACCACAGACCTGTCTCTTCTCTAGCACTTTGCTGAAGTATTTTGCTCCGTGGCCTTCCCTTTTTCCATGCCCTTTCCTACTTCCTAGATCCACACTCATGTTCAGAGAGCCTTTTCTTTGTATTCCTGATTCCCTGATCTCCCCACAGAACTGTAGGTCCTCCTGCTTACCACACTTACCTGTGCACTGGAAAAAAACCTCATCACATTCACTCCCACCCTCTCTTTCAGTTATTAAAGCAGATCACAGGATTCCAATATGTCACAGAACACCTGAAGTGGTCCCCAGGAAGTGGTCACCAACATGTCTGTCATTTTTGGGGTAGAAACTATGCATGTGTATATTTTCCCAAATTGTGACGGTCTTAGTTTGGTTGGTTTTGTCCCATAGCTCAGGCTGAGATTTCAAATTTACTCTTCATTCCAAAGGAAGGTGAGTCAAACTGTTGGAGTGTTACTCAAAATAAGCCATTTTGAGATACCCTACTTTCATTTGTTAAACATTTGGTATATTTTATTTGCCATGCAATATGAAAACAGCAGAAAAGTCCAAATTGAAAGGGAAACATTCTGACTTGATGAAACAAAATGCCCAGATAATTTATATTTTTGGTTTGTTGGTTTGGGGTTTTTTTGACAATATTTCTCATAGAACTATTCAGCTGAAAAATTTCAGCTGGCTTACATCAAAGTCAAGGGAAATTCTATGTCTGTTATCTTGTTCCAAATCTCAGCAGATAATTGTTTCTACTAAATGGAAGCATCTAATATTTATTTTGGATTGGATCAGCTGCTGTGGCAGCAGTGTACTCATAAAGGCCTAAGAAAATAAAATAAGAAAGTCCCAGTTTTGTCACTGTATTTTAAGAGGATTGGGTTTTTTTTCCTTTGGGGCTTTCCTGACCCCAATTAAGGATGTCCTTTGATTGGCTCTTAGTCATGATGCAGGCAGAATCATATTAGCAGTGGGAACACCAAGCCTGAGGAATGGTCTGCAGCTCCAGCTAGGAAAACAAGGATGGCTCTCAAACCAAAGTGACTGGCACAGTCAGCTCTTAGACATTCCCCTTCCTCAGTGGGATGCAGCTGCTTACAGCTCGTAAGCAAGCATTGAAGTAAATTGCACATACTGGAAGAGACGTGCCTGTGAGGAAGCTGTGATTGCCAATTTCTAGACCCACAGAAAAGTCGCAGAATGATTGTTTATTTTTCACTCTTACATCTGCACCTGCAGTCAGAGCTGTATTAATGCCTCAGCTAACCTAAAATCTTCTGCTCTGGTGGTTGCAGTGGATGCACAACTTTAATCCTCAGCAAGGACAAAAATAGCAACCAACGTGGACATCTGCCAGACCTTTTTTTCACAGCAGAAATACTCAAGCGGTGTAGCATTAAGTGATTTAACATTCAAATTACTGACTGTGGGGGGTAACTTCCATCACATACAAGAACTCATCCCAAAAGCATGATAATGCCTGTGGAAGGGTGACAGAAAGGAGAAAGCACCCTTTTTTTTTTTTAGGTTTTCATCAATATGTTTCACCAATATGTTTATTTGCAGTTCCGACTTTCCTATTAAGAGTTACTTTCAGTGATAGTAGATCCTTCTCTTCTCTTCTTCTATCCCCAAAATCCCTTGGGTAGAACTGTCTGGACCCTAGTATCTGTCTCCTTTGCAAGAAAGTAGAAAATACCCCTGTGCATGCTTGAGCTGCCACATTAAAAATTAGCTCAGCATTAGGCCATAAATAACCTAACTCTACAAATCTGGAATTTTCTCCACTAACAGGCACATTGTTGTTCAGACTCTCAACGTTTTATCCAAAGCCAGATATTTAATTGTCACCTTTTCTGGATGGTTGTTGGTTAGCAGTGGGATTTTAAGTCAGGATGGTTGGAACAGCCTCTCTGTCACTGTCCTGTGTCCTCTGTGCCCCTTCCCTCTTAACACAGCTAATTCCAACAGTGCTGTCATGTGCATGGCAAAGTCCATAAAAAGAGAGTTTGCTGAGCTCTGATTTCAGAGTTGGTGTCCTGCGAACACACTGGGCCAGTCAAAGGTTTTACATGTTCTGAAAACAGTAGGTTTTTAGAGAGCAGTTTGCCAATTCTGCACAGTTTGCCTGACTCTGCCATTTGCACAGATTTAAATTCCCTGGTATGTCTAGAAAAGAAAAGTGACTCCCAGTTGATCCTTCTGCCTTACCCTAGGTACCCTAGAGAAATGTCAGCTCCACTTTAGATCAAAACCAAGCTACAGCAGGTTTAGTTTCCTGACCTAGATAAGTCTTTACATATTACAGTAATGGGTGAGGTAGCCAAAGTCACTGAAATCTTGAATTAGGACATAAGGAACTCCTAAAGTGTGCTACAACAAAATGCTGCAAAGATGTTTGCTGAAAATATATTATAGAGATGGCACTGTTGTCTCCAGCTGTAATAGAAAATGGCACTGTAACTCATTTGTACAGGTTCTGCTGCTTGAAGGCATTTTGGCATTACTGACATCATATGTTACAAGGAATCTCAAAAACATAGATGTGCCTAAATAATTATTGCTCTTAATCAAGATAAAATCCTCTCCTTTTTCTTTTCCTTACTTCTCCCTATGAAACACGTAGGCAGAATATTAAGTTCCAAGTCCATGGTGGTTTACACTGATCAAATAAGCCACTTTCAGGATTAGAGGTGACTGCAGCCAGCATCCTACTTACCAAAAATGCTCTTTCCATGACAATGCAAAATAAGTGACCTCAGGTGTCTCAGTAGCAGAGGGTTGATAATGTTTTCTGTTACACACCAGCAAAGACTGTGACCAAGAGCACTGGACATTTTTCCAGAGACAGTAGGAAAAGCTGAGCTTTGTGTCCTTGAAAGCTGGAAGAGCTTGGTTCACATAAGGCAGACTCCAAGGGCTGTCACTAGAGACTCCTGCCAGCCACAGTCTCATCATGTTAGTCCTGAAGACAGGTGTCTCCACTGTGTCACCGTGGTGAAGGGGGTGATGCCCTGGTGAGCCGCTTGTGAGGTTTGTGTGGTCAGGGCGTGTGTGGACACAGGAGCCTGCAGCCTGCAAGGAGCTGCTGCAGAGGGATGGGGAGATGCTGGAACTGCTCCAGGGGCAGCAGGGACAGAGCCAATGCCAACAGCTTAAGTAGCAACAGGAGGCCTCTCACAGCCGGCATCACCCTCGTTCTGAAACATGGGAGCAATGCTGAGGCTTGGCTCTGTTGGCAGCTCCAAATTTGTGACCAGTAGAGCTGGGAGCCAGCTGCAGCCTCCTTTAGCATGTGCTTGTCTTCAAGGACACCAGTTGTCCCTTTAACTTTAACTGAACACTGGGCATCCCTTTAAGTAGTTTACAGCATATGGAGCCTGTTAGGCTGTGTGTCAAAATCCCCAGAAATCAGGGAAAACCCCTATTCAGCCTTGGATTAGGCTTTGGTTGCCTTACCTGCCTTTTCCAGAAGTATTTTTGCCTGTTGTTCGGCAGTTTCTGCTCCTCATCCTACTAGCCAGTAGGATTTAGGTAATGTAGCCTTGTCCAGACTCCTGAGGGTACATGGAGACAAAAGAATTAAAAGTGGTTAGATTGGGATTTTTCTTCTTTCCTGTTTTGGAAAACATGGGTTTGCACATGTTGTTATGTCTGTATAAAAAATCATATACACAGAATATTGTGGATTCATGGCAAACTGAATTAAAACTTAATTAGAGGAAATAGACAATTTGGCGTGAGGGGACATGCTTGAATAGGGTCTTGTTTTTATCTTGAATGTGTGTTAAAAGGCAGAGCAATAGAGAGAAGTAAGGCTTTTTCTATGCCAGTAGTGGGCCGGCCAGTTGTTGGTCTCAGTCTTGAGACAAAATAACTACATTTATGTCTAAAACATGTAGACAGCAAGTACCAGTCACCAGTTAGATGCAACTAACTGCTTCTCTCATGATCTTCCAACATAAGTAAGTCTAATAGGAAATAGTCTGAATAGTTGCCACATGTCTTGTTTCCTTGCTGGTTTGGCTCTTCACCCTGTTTAAGTGGTTCTCTGTATGACAGCAGCAAGTCTTTAGGGAAGAATAAAAAAAACCCAACAAAGTATGAAACACTCTGTTCCTGCTGTTGGAACTTTGATCTTCTTGAGAAAACTCTTTCCAGACCATCCTGGACAACAGTCCTGATGAATCCACTTCCTTGAGGTGTATCCCTGTTTTTTCAAACTCACATTGGCTCTGGCCTCTCCAGTTGCCTGTGGCAGCACAGTGAATGCCATGGCTTAGTCGTAATTGATTAGAAAAGAACTTGATTTTGTTCATGCTTGTTTTCAGGGACTGTTGGAGGTACCAGAGGGGTCTGATGCTCAAAGTTGCAGCTGTCAGTGAGTTTTGTCTGAGTAGGCTAATGTTTGTGAAAATTAATCTCTGGGAGAACAATTCCTCTCTGCCTCATATTCTCTGTAGTCATTTATCAGGTACAATATGTAAGTAAGTTCGAAAGACAAGAGAGACCAGAAGGAAACAGCATTTGTAATTCGCATTGCATAAATTTGACTGATTTCCCAAGATGTCATGCAATCAGAAAATAAATCTGAGCTGTCTCAGAGGCATATCCTTTCAGCAGAGCTTGGAAAGGAGCACATATCAGACTCCTGAGGAGAGTACAGAAAGGTGTAACTAAGCAGCCGTGTCCTAGAAAGACCCAGCAGCATTCTCCCATACTTCTATACACAGCACAGAAGCCGGAGCCAAACAAAATCCCACAAATCCCGCAGCGCCCACCTGACAAAATCCCCCTTGGATGCCGGCAAAGCAGTAGGCAGACCCAGCAGCCTTTCGGCTCCCCCGTGGCCTCGCCAGCCCACGCAGTCCCGGGGGCCGGGTGTAACGGGGTGCTTGCCTGTCCCCCGCAGGTGGTGGCCGTCTCGGAGCGCCGGCCGCCCCAGGGCGAGCTGCTGCGGGTGCTGTACCGGGCCAGGGCCGAGGAGGAGGCGCGGGCCGAGCGCGGCCCTCAGGGAGCCTGCCCCGCCAAGGGCTCTGCCCGCCACGGTAAGTCCGCAACTGCAGCCCGGCGTTCCCCCCTGGCTGCAGAACATTTTTTCGATATCGCAGTCTTCCAGTTTGCGGCGAAGCGGGCGCTTTATTATGTACCTGGAGGATAATTCCATGCTTAAAATATCCAGTGGAATTAATGAGATAATGAGTGTGGCATTGCTCAATTTATTCAGAGTCATAAACTCACTTTATTAAGAGTCATAAACACTCCCTGACAGTATTTTAGAGATGATAACTAGTAAATTACTGAGTTTGCCTGAGTCATCTTATTATATAAGATCCCTCTTCAGTTGCTTAGAATTAGCCAGAACATAATCATTTGGGATGAATTTTCAGCTTCTGGATGTCAGCCACAGACCTGATTTTTTGGCAACCAAAGCTTGTTCAGCATATTTGTGAGAAACCGTGAAGGAAAAATAGAGCTTGCCAATACGAAACCAAGGAGATGGGTAAACATAAACAGCGTGACTATTCAGCTCCTCCAACACTGGTGTGTTATGTTTGGAAGACTGAAGCTGGAGCAGGGCTGTGCAGTTTCACATGGGATGGCCTTTTAATCAAAAACACATCTTTTGCTCTCCTTTGAAAAATCACCCAGATGCAGTCAAGTCGTATGCCTTTAAAGAAACCCCACATGGCATGTTTTTCCAAGACAAATTGGACATTTGGATGTTAAAAGGTGCTAAATCTCTAAAGCAGGTCCGTGAAGGTGTATGTTCCCCACATCACCGGTCTGCAACCACACTGCACATAAGCCATCCCATTAAGAGCACAAACCAGACAAGAGCAGGGCCTGGGAAACTGCAAAGGAAGAAACTGAGCCTAGGACCATAGGAAAAGGTCTCAAAAAGGTCTCAGGACCAGAACCAAGATGTGGCTGAAAAAAGAACTGGAGCTTCAGGACTGGAGCAGGGAGAGGAGGAGGAGTGGCTGGGACTGGCTACAGGGTAAAGGATGGCAGAGAGCCAGAGAGGCAGAAAGGGGGGACTGCTGGGCTCTGCTGTTAGGGGAGAGGAGAGGTAAAGGATAGCAGATAGGTGCAAACAGGAGAAAAGCTTTAGGAGTCTAGAAGGAAGAGCAGAAAAGGGGGAAACAGGTTTCCTAGGGGGAGAAAGGGAATTAGTAGACAGAACTTGGAAATTAAGTTTATATTAGAACAAAAACCAATCGAACAAACAAAAAAAACACAGATGAGGCCATAGCATGTTTATTGCTACGGCCAGAAATCCTGCACAAATAACAAAGCAGAAGGACAGTCCATTCCAGCATGTGAGAAGGCACTTCTGGAAGTGGAATTCTCACTGCATCCAGCCACCACTGCCCCGAGGGGAACAACTACAAACCTAAAGCCATGAGGACTTTCTTTTGCTCAGATATTTTGCTAAAAGTTTGCAAGAGCATTTTCTGTATCTAATAAGAGGGACGGGCTGAAGGGAAGTATCAGACAAAGTAAGAGAAAACAAACCCGAATAAAAAGAAAAAAGATGGGCATTAGCTGAAGCAATGATGATCCACTTGCTGAATACTGTTAGTACCTAATATGCAAGATGAGAGGAGGTAATTGCATTAACCTTGACGTGAGGGATACAGTAAGGTACCTAATGGAATTACTGGAGAGGGGTGAGCAGGAAGCAGGAAGCTGGTTGGGATATTTATCATACTCAAATATTGCCCCCGGAAGGAGGAGATTGTTCTGATTCCTAAGTCATGCTGCAGACAGCACTATAAGCTGAACCCTGGCTGTTTCCATATTTGCTGTCATTATTTATACTCCATTGGTCACAGCAGTAGAGAAGTCCACATTCCCACAGCCAAATAAGAGGATTTGGGCTCATGAAAAAATCTGGCACCCCTCACTCATTTATTTCCTTGGCACAGTGAGCAGGAATGTCAGTGAGCATTTATCCATGGATAAGTTATCGGATGAGCAATTACTTGAAACTGAAGGGTAGCCTTCAGAGTTGAGGACAGCAGAGAGAGAGATGTCACTCAGCCACAGGGAGAAAGGTGGAAATCCCTCCCTGTGACAGGGTAGACATAGCACACATCTCTGCCCAGGTTAAAATAACTCTCCAGAGCAATGCAGAATGGAGAGAATGATCTCCTAGGCAGGACAAACCTGCAGTGGGGGCTGAAGAGCAGCATTTGGGCTCTTTGTATTTAGAGATACATGAGTGTTTACAGAGGGGGAAAGGGCTTCCACTTAGCTTGGACTGCTCTGCTAAGGGCAGCTTGTCGTCTCGTTTGAAAAGTCCAGGAGCAAGCTGAGAGACTTTCCAGAATGACTTAAGCAGTTCCACAATCACTTATTTTGACATCACAACAGATGATCACTCTGCTCTTTTGGCTATAATCAAATCTGGTGGGACTATAACCTGTGTCTGGGTTCTGTCCATATCTGGGTTTTACTGCACAGAAGGAGGTTTTTCATACAAGCTATGCCAATGGCATAGCACCTAATATCATGTTTCTTATGCTTTGCAGCAGGAATTACTGAACAAGAGTCATCCAAGTCCTGTAATCATCTCTTAGATGGAAAATCTTTGGTAAGCAAATAGAGCAAGACCAACTACCAATGCACCTGAAAACCTTGTATCCGCCAGCATGTCCCACAGGAACATCATGTCAGTCCGTTGCAGCACCTGCAGATTTCCCAGCCTTTGTTAAAGCTTGAAACATAATTTATGCCAGAGGATCCCTTAGCTGGGAGCTGAGACTGGCATAGGGCAGAGAACTGCCCCTCAGGAACCAGGAGGAGCAGTGGCACAAAACAGGCAGGCTCCTGTTCTGGATGCTCAGCCACCTGCAGGAGCTGGGAGAAATTAGCCTCTTGTCTCTCAGGGAGTTTCACAAATTGGGGAAAAAAAAATCTCAAGTGGAACAAGCATGAAATAATTTGTTTTCTCCTGAATGCCAACCTGATACAATAATCTCCAAAGTCAGAAACATCAATAAAGGGTTGATGGGAAAATTATCATACAAACCCCCAAAATGTGTTCTCTAATAGACAGAAAAAAAAATATTTTGGTAAAAAATTACTCACCTTTACTAAAATGTTCTTTGTCTTACAATGCTCCCCTAATTTTCAAAGTCCCTACATTTAATAAAAACTTTTTCAAAGAGAAAAAATAATTTTGAATAGTTTCTGGCCAACTCCAGACCATGCCATCGAAACTTTATGGTTTCAGAGACCCTTTTGGATGGCTGAAGCATGCTTGCTTACTGATAGCTGGCCTACACTTCAGAAAAATGACAGTACAATACGTAAGGATGGTTAAAACTAATGTTATTTGGTGTAATGAATCTAATTGAACCTAGCAATAATTAACATAGTTTTCAAAGGATGCTTGCAAAAGTGATTTTGAATATCTCTAAGTCTTAGGATACTTGAAAAACACACCTAAATATACCCAGTCTCAGATTAATCCTAGGAGAAATAGTCCTAGAAAGCTTAAGACCAGTTATGCTAGTGACAATAATACGAACATTTTTTTCAGGATTGCCAGTAAAATCAATAAGTGTGCTTATCATCTGAAATAATGAGATCACCTCACAATTTGGGACATTTTTTTCTATTTCTGGGCAACTCACACTTTAACTTACCATCTTGGAGGATATGCTGTTCTCAGAGCCCTGTTTTTTGGGAAACCGTGACTCAGTGCTGGCGGGCAATTTCTGATCAAAGGAGACAAGAGGAAGTGGATGATCAGGCACTTGTGGGGCCATGGCAGAACTGGAGCATAACCAGGGTGCCCTCACACCACAGAGCAGCACGCAACAAAACAGGAAAATATCTCTGAATGCTCAAGGAGCTGTGATGGCTGAGACATCTACTTCCCAGGCAGCTGTAGAGGTGGGGAGCTCACTCTGCACAAGACCTCACTGCCTCAGGAAGCTAAGCACAAAAAGTAGAGAATAAAAAGTCCTGCAAGTGCCCCTTCTTTGATGGGGAGTGTAACTCTCACTCGTGCTGAGCTCGGCGAGAATATTCACGTGAGCAACCGGTAATTGTGTGGGTGAGAGTTGGCCAGTCAAATCCTTAACCTGCTTTCTCTTGTTAAGAGATTTACAGCATTTATTGGTTTTCTTAAAAGAGCCTCTTTCCTCAGATGAACCAGTGTCCCCACTCATCAGTGGCATTTCCTGATGCTGTGCTTTGTCCTCCCACAGGTCCCTCCATCTCCAGTTGCCCGTATCACAGTGAAAGCTGTGGCTGTCACGGGCTCGCCCACACGCGACCGCGCTTCTACGGAAGAGTAAGTCTCTTCCCACCCTCCAGCCTCGCCTCTTGTTTCCCACAGGCAGGGAGAGATTGGTAAAGGTTATGCTGAATTTATTATCACCCACGGCCCATTGTCACACAGCTATCTCAGTGCCCATACAGCTCCACTTTATCACTGGAAAAAAAATCATCGTGATTCAAAATAAAAGTATTTTCCCCCTAAGAAGGCTGTAATATTTGCCCTAAAATGTAATCAGAAAATGTTATTATTGGAGAAAAAAATGTGTCTTAAAGTCTAATTAAGGAACAGCTTGAGCGTAGTACAAATGCACTCATCAGCAGGCAGTTAACCCAGACATGGGTCTGGGTGGGATTTGAGATGCCACCACTGTCACCTGAGGGACAGTAACTAGCTCTTTGTCGGTGTCCTTGCACTCCAGACACAGAGATTTAAGTTCCCCTCAGCCAGTGGAGCTCATCACTGCTGCCTGGCCTCTGGGGCTTTGGTGGAAGGGCCCAGCTCTCTCCTTTGGCAATCCCCCCTCTCCTTGTTGGGTGACAATTGCTAGAGGATGCACTTAGAGTGGTCCCACTTGCAGCCCGTCCCCTTGTGTGAGCATCCCCTGTGATAGTGAGGGAACAAGGGCACCAAGCTGAGAGGTGGCAGCTGCAGCATCCCAGCCCCCTGACCCACAGAGCCCTGCTCATTCCAGACTTGCCGATCCCAGGGGCAGGCCAGGCATGGGCACACCTTTTCAGCCAGGCAGCTCTTGGTTCTCAGTGGCTGGTTGCCATAAGCAGGGAAGAAGGGCCAGGGAGAAGCACTCTGTACACACCTCGTGTTTTATTTGTTAGCCACAGGCAGCGCTGGAGGAAGACTACAGAGTATGACCTGGCCCTGCCACCAGGAGCAGAAGCTTCCCTACCACTGACAGGAGGCAACCTGTGTGGGACACCCAGCCTCCTGAGGAAGATGTGGATGAAGCACAAGAAGAAGTCAGAGTACCTGGGGGCAACAAACAGTGCCTTTGAGGCGGACTGATAAGGTTCAGCATCCCTTGGAAAGGCAGAAGGTCCTTTAGCAGGACAAGGTGCTTTAGGATCATTGAGGGAACAGACACAGCACAGCTCCTCCAGAAAAATGATATCCTTTTTATTACTTGATGCCATTGCCTCAGAACAGTGGGACAAAGGCTAACAAAGGTAAAGATGGTGGATATGATGCAACTCAATGGCCTTTCCTTGTTGCGTTACACTAAAATCCCAGCTCCCACTAGATTTACATCTTGACTCGATGCTGAGACTACTGCTGACCCACTCACCATTTTCTGTGTCCTGTCTGAATGAGCTCGGACCTGCAACAAGAGGAGCCTACGAAGAGGTTTGTGTATTCCTGCAAGGCAACAGGGGCATTACAGAGTGCCATTAAATCCCAGGGATCTACTTGTTGTGCACCACTGCTTGTTGTCGTTCCCCTCTCATATCATGAGATAAAAACCTCATCTTGTGCTTTGCTTGGCTGAATGACACGTGCTAAACATGTCTTTTCCTTCAGTTTTGATGTTTCAAGGCAGGAGTAAAAGATGCAAAAATTCTAAAACAATGGGCCAGAACTGAGCAAGTTTGCAAACACATGTACCAAACTTTGCTATGTGACAAGTGATTTGTGTTTGGAGGTGTCCTGCCAGATCAAACTATGAGCAACAGGATAACCTCAAGGGATACTTTCTGCCCTAGAACCTGCTTATGGGTGAAATGGTAGTCAGCAATTTGCCCTCTAGCCATGTGGTAAAGGATATTACATTAAGTGCACAAACTACTAGGAGGAAGAAAAATATGTAAATGGTGCAACTAGATGACTAAGTGTAAGATATTTGCATGTAAGAGACCTGTGCTTATGAATAGATGGATTTAATGGAATTAGCTTTAAAAATTTTTCTCTCTCCTTTTCTTATTTTCAATTTAGAAATTTCTGGTCCTCTTCAGTTTTTCTCTCAAAAAAGAACCAATCAGTTTTACAACAAAAGTTTTCACCGCTGTTATGGATGAAATTATATTAGTCATAAGCAGTACTTGCCTTCTGTGAGTGTTCCCCTAGTTATTATAAAACATACTGGTTTCCCCAAATACAGAACTTTATATTTAAAGTTGGAGGAGGCGTATCTCCTGTTGTTTATAGTGATGATGACCTCTAATCTAACTGCCAATGCAGCAAAGCGTAAATTAAAAATAAAAGTCAGACTGTGACAGCAGCAGAGGGAAGGAGCTCCCATCTGAAAGTTGCTTGCCTGCAGCCAGTGCAGTGAAATGCACTGAGATGCCATCACAGACAATGCCATGGTAGTGAGCTGGCCCTGCTCAGGGGTCACCAGCTCAGGAGTACCAAGGGATCACCTGGATGGGAGGGAAAGACAGCCAGGACTTCTGGCTTAGGGTTGGGCAGCACACAGGAGAGGTTTGCAGCTTGACAGCCTGAGCAACCAAAGTTCATGGGATGGGAAAACATATGGAGCAGACCAGTAGCTTTACAGAGCATATGGTCCTGATGGCTGCAAGGAGGGCAACTGGGAAAACCTGTTTAGGGCTGGCCATGGTGGAAATGGTATGTCGTGGGTTGCAATATGTAACCAAAAATGTGTATTCTGGCATGGCAGTAGGATGGGGATGGAAGTTCTTACTTAAAAAGGTACTGTGGCTTTTCGTGCTGCTAGAGCCAAGTCAGTCCAGAGTCTGCCAAGGAGAGAGAGGCACTACACCTCCATGAAACACCTCTGTCAGCCCTCCCTCATTCACCTGCCCATCCCTGCTTCCGTCACAGGCTCCTCCTTCAGAGGTGCTCAACTGGTCAGAGGAAAACTTTGCCCCTCAAAACCACAGAGACTCTCCCTCATCATTACCAAAGGTAAAAGTCCTCCTCTGGCCCAGCAGCCCGAGACAGGGATGGTTGCTCTCCAGCTTTTATTTCTTGCTCCTGGGAAAGGAGGAGAACACCATTCCTTGTGAACCCTGTGCTGGCACTTCTGACCCAGTACTAACCATGTGCTCTCTGCCCTGGCATGAGAGAGCAATGCTGACACCCACTGAAGGCTGCACACCTGAGCAGTTCCCTGTGAGGGGTCCACCTCATCTTTAAATTAGAGCCTGGCACACTGTTCCTGTGCAATGGCCTGAGCACCCTGACCCTGCCAACATCAGGTCCTCTATGACTGAACCAAGCTGGAGCCATGGTCAAGAGTTTCCTGAAACACTTTTTACAAATATCACTAACCACACTTCAAGCCCCCTCCTCAGCCCATAGAATTCCTGCCAGAAACCCATATGTGTATTTTTACACATGTAGGTAAACCTGGTAAATTCAGTGGGGCTGCTCCCTTGCACAGCAGTACATATATTCCAAGAGTAGAAGAAGGCCAATCCCTGCCTCCCTTCTTTGGTCTCATTTCCTAAACAAAGGAAAAATAAGGATGATGAACAGACACTGGGAAAATCTATTTATTGCATTAGGTGTCATGAAGAGAGTGAACATTTGTGGTACCTGCCCTTGTGGTTAACATGGCCCATAAAGTACTCAAACACCGTCCAGGGCAGCAAGAGTCTTGCTTGTTGAGGAAGTTGCATTGTAGTAGTAGTATTTAATTTGTTAATTAATAGCTTTGAGCAGTGTGAGGATGGAGGCGGAGATGATTAATATTTCCTCTTAATAATTGCTGTATCTTGACATGTGTATTTATGCTTTTCTTATTTATTTATTTATAACTTGGATCTACCAGACAAGGAGCCATGTACAAGAAGCATATTTAATTTCCTTGTATTCCAGGACCTGCTGTGGAGATTTTTTGTATTGTAGTAGATATTTATTTTATTGATTTAAAAGTATGTTCTATTCTTTACAAAAAAAAACCAAAAACACAACAAAATAAAAAATAGCATGTGGTTACATATGGGTCTCAGAGTTTTTGGGAAGCATTTAGTGGCAAGCAAAAGAAGGTGTATGGTACTGAAAAAAAGTGAACCCCTGATAGCAAAGGACATGAACTTCTCTACAGCCTGGTGAGTAGCTCCAGTATTGTACAGGTCTCAGAACCATTTTGCTATCAGATGTTCAGAGAAAAGCCCTGGCACTGTCAGCAGTTAGAAATCAGATGCACCTTTACACACCTGACCTCAAGCACATCCCAGACACGACTTTTGCATCACCTCCATCCCATCAGAGTGCCAAGACAGAGACTCCTGAAAGGGATGGAAGGCTCTGGTTGAGAATAAAGCCAATTGAGTTGTCAACAAAGTCACTGAACTTACCTCAAGCACAGCCCTGACTTTGGAGAGCCCCTGCTGAACCATGGCCCAGCCTGAGGTGGATGGCACAGGACCACAGGAGCCCAGCCTAGGGAAGGTGCCTCAGGACTGCAAGTGGAAAGAATTCAGGATACAAGAGAAAAAGCATAGGGTGTGGGCATGGTCCACCAACCCAGACTTCAGAGCTCTCCACCAGAGGATGACTTATTCCCAGCCTGCTGCACTGCCCACAGTCACACAGCTCTGGTGAAAAGGTGTCACATTTCTGGCTCTTCCATTACACCATCTATGTTTAGCATGAGCAGCCAGGGAGTTCCTTCTCAGTGACTGTCCACACCACAGGAGCTGGCACAGATTTTTTCCAGGTCCTAGCCTCTGCTGGGAACTCGTTTGTGAATACCCAATCTTTAGCTGTGCGTTAAAAATACCAGCATGAGTATGGAAGAGGATGTGGATGTGCAATGTATTTTCCAGATGAAGTTGTACAGAAGGCTGCATTAAGTTGACTCCAGCACACCATCAGAAAAATGTGAAATAGTGATTACAAAAATCAGTGAACTTTACCATTTTTCCACCAAAGACAGAAGCTGTTAACTGTGCAGCCAAAAACATCACCTCTGGCACTACCAGACACAAGCCTGCTGTCACGATTTATAACATTGGTGAGAAGATGCATTTTTCAGACATGTTTCATGTCAATTTATAATTTGGTGTTCCCCAGAACTAGAGACTGACTAGGGCACTGATCTGACAGAAAGAGACTGTATGATGACAATCCACCCCACTTACACTCATTTATAATTCATTTCCTCGCCAAAAAAAGTTTTCTATTTTCTCCCCAACATTTCAAAACCATCTTTGTGACAGAGCTACTCACTAAAATATGCATAATTACTTTGCATACCACTTTATTTAAATAAACTGTAGTGAATTTAGGCCAGGCTAATATATAAAATCATTGTTACTGATGCATGAAAAAAACACCTCAGATATGCCTTGCGCACCTTTCTTCCCCTTTTGCTCTCACTTTGCAGTTCCTGTAGTAAACAGGGTTGCCAGAAGAGTCAATCACAGACACATCACTCTTTGAGGGAATACCACACACTTTATACTGAAAATATTTAAACTCAGACATTGACATCAGCAGAATAATTTTACTTCTGTTAGTTACCCAGTCAGAAAAGTTACAATATCAGAATTTGCACACACAAAAGCTGACATAAGTCAGATTTCTCAGATGAGACCCCTGGTAAGAAACTCTACAAATAATACAGATATGGAATAGACACAATTATCTATGTGAAGCTTTTAGAATCTCAGCATTAGCTCTAGAGATGATTCACAAGTGAGCAGCTAAACACTAAACCTTTAGGGTGAGTAATGATGTTATTCTGGGTAGTCCCAATCTCCTGCTCATGATTACCTCCTGTGAGTATATCATCAATGTACTGGTAAACTTTCACTCCCTCATCCACTGGTATCTTTTCCAATTCTTCTGCCAGTACATGGTGAGCTAAGGTGGGTGAATTCTTGTACCCCTGAGGAAGCCCTTTAAAGGTATATGGTTGCCCCCAAACACAAACTGATGTTGATCCCCTCGCTGCAATGGCACCATACAAAATATGTCTTCAATATCAGTAGTGGTCATGACAGTCTGTGCCTGTTCCTTGGTGGTGGCTGTGAGCCCAGTGATGTTTGCTATGGCTGCTGGTGAGGGGTCTGTGTCAGCACTGAGGCAGCAGTAGTCTACAGTTAATCTCCACTTTCCATTTGGTTTTCACACTGGCCATACTGGGGAACTGGACACTGAGTGAGTGGGGATAACAATTTCCTCTTTTTTCAAGTCCTCTAGGACAGGGACAATTCCCTCCCAGGGCCCCAAGGGCAGTGGAGAGGGTCTGACATTTGCTAGTTTTGAAGGGGGAAGATTTGGGGCCATCTGCCACAATCCAACTTGGTGGTTGGTGGTTCCAAAGGACCACTGGCACCGCAGATTGTCATGCCAAGTTCTCCCTTTCCCTGTCCCAGTAAACTTAAAGGGAAGACTCCTGTTGCCATGGTAACAGTTATGGTAGCTTCTTCTCCCAGTAAGGTAAGGCTAACTGCAGTGGTAGTTACTGGTTGTGACCCCCCCTAACACATTCACTACAAGCAAGGGCCATTTGGATGGGACAGCTCCTCAAGTGGTGGCATCTTGTTTACTCAGGGCTGATATCTGAGCCCCAATGTCCACTAAAAATGTCAGTAATTTGGTTTTGGGTCCGGGAGCTACTATCAATGGATGTCTCTGTTTCCATTATCAGTGAGCTGTCCAACATAAATCAAGCTGCTGCTCCCCTGCACACCTAAAGGGAGCAGAGCTTTCAGTTTCCCTATTTTGTTTAGCACACTTTCTTCCCTGCCTATGTCGATTAAAGGGGGTGTGCTGAAGCTCATATTACACTTCTCTGCCTTTGCTTTCTTGGACAATTTGTCCAGCCATTGTAACACCACCTCTTCTAACTTGTCCAGGAAAAAGCATCCATTAGTTTTTAGAGATTCTCTTCTGCCAACCTTGTGACCAAATTGCCTCTCATGAGTGGCTGCTCCTGCCAAACCCGATTGGCATGGGGCAGAATCCTGTGTGAAAACCTCAGAATAAATCAGGTGGTGCAGATTAGAAAGACATACGAGCAGCAATTTTGAGGAATTGCTGTGATCACCTTGGCATGCCTTTCCAGCCCCAGTGCTCCTGGAGATGCAGGCTCTTTGACTCTCTCAACCCTAACCCTAAGCCTAATGGCTGCTTGACACTGGGACAGAGGTCCTCACTGCCATAGGTGGCACAGATTAAAGGGTGTGGAGCTGCCAGTGGTGGCACAGATTAAGGAGTGTGAAGCTGGCAATGAAGGCACCCTGCCCTGATGCCCTTGTAATGCCTTTTCCAGTGCCAGTGTCCCTGGAGCTGTAGGCTCTGTAGATCTCTGAAGCCTAAACCTAACCCTCAGGGCATCTTGTCACTGGGGCTGAGGTCCCCATCCCCATGAGTGGTCCAGATTAGAAAGATATAGGAGTAGCAATATTGGGGCTCTGTTGGGATCACCTTGACATGCCTTTTCCACCCCCAATGTTTCTGGAGCTGTAGGCTCTTTACCTCTTTCAACCCTAACCCTAAGCCACGTGGTAATCAAAAATTTTTTAAGTGGCAGAACTCTTATTTAAATATATGGGCACACATATCACTAATGTAAAACCCAAAGTATTTAGATAGAAAAGAAAGTAGTTGAATATTTAATTCAGTGAGATGAAGGCCCAGAAAACCCCAGGAGCTTGGATCAAAGGGGGACACTTCAGGATGAAATGGAAGCAGTGTGAATGATGTGCCTCTTCAGGTCAGGGTCCCTACTAAAAGAGACATCATATTTAACAGCCTTTAATTAATGAACCCTGTGGAGTAGTGCAGAGCGTCAGAGCTGGCCCAATGGTGGCAGATCAATGCAGACACCTGTTGGCAGCCCCCAGCCCCAGCCAGCTGTTTCACCACATCAGGCCTCCTGTCCTGCAGATTCACCTGCCTAACATTTGACTCTGCTTTATTTTAGACTGCTATTTCCCTACTGAGCCGTCACGTTTTGCATAGCAGCGAAACAGCAGGAGGTACCCCACAATCTACTTGTCTGATGCTCCCTTTTTTGGGGAGGATGGGGTTCACTGGACCATAAAGCAGAAGAGACATGCAAAGGCCCCTGCAGCATGGAGAGGTCTTCACCCCTGTGTCTGACGAGGCACTTTTGGGTGAAGCGAGCCCTGGGCGCAGTCGTGTCGGGAGCTGATGCTGCAAAACCAGGCACTGCTTGTGATGTGCCAGCACAGGCAAAGGTGGGGCCCAGGAAACAACAGGCTCCTCACCAAAGGTATTGCCTTGGTAACAAGGACCACAGTACACATAGCAAAAACTCCAGAAATTCCAGCCCACTTTGGCAGTGACCTTAAAGGTCATCTGATTCCAAGCCCCTGTCATGGCCAGGAATACCATCCACTAGACCAGCTTGCTAAAAGCCAGCCTGACTTTGAACTCTTCTGGGGATGGGGCATCCACAACCTCTCTGGGCAACCTGTTCAGTGCCTCACTACCCCCACAGTAAAGAATTTCTTCATGATATCTAATCTTAACCTACCCCATTTCAGTTTAAATGGGGTCCCCATCGTCCTATCTGTACATACCCTTGTCAAAAGTCCCTCTCCAGCTCTCTTGTAGCTCCCTTTAGGTACTGCTCGCTTTAGGAATGCTGCTCTAAGATTTCCCAGGAGCTTTGCTTCTCCAGACTGAGTAGCCCCAACTGTCTCAGCCTCTGTCCATAGGAGAGGTGCTCCTGTCCCCTCAGCATCTTCATGACCCTCCTCTGGACTTGCTCCAGCACATCCAAATCTTTCTTATGTTGCAGGGCCCCAGAACTGGACACCAGAGTCCAGATCAAGTTTCACATTACTTATCTATAATGAACTCTTACAAATGGTGTTCATCAACATTCAAACTCCTACCATGTCTATTCATTTAGTCTCAATTACAATATATAAAAATCGAAGCCTGGCTATCAATTTTTAAAAATAACTTACAAATAGAAATACCAAGTTGTTTAGCTGACAAAACATACTGAAAGTGGGTCATCCCATTAGCTGAGGAGACACAAATATTCTAGGGGGAAAAAAAGAATAAGAAATAAGAAATAAGCCTGCAATAATTTTCCTCCATGGACAAACTCTTTGACACACATATTCCCAGCAGCTGACATGCTGGGCTTCTGTGCCTCAGTGCACCAGCCACGTGCAGCAAAGACAAAGGTCTGTGCAAAGCTGATGTGGGGCAGGCAGGGCTGTGAATGAAGGTTGCTGTCATCCATCCTGCAGGGTTGCAAGGGGACCTTTTTTTGTGACCGTTGCACACATCTCAGCTGATGCCTGAGCTGATGCACTCTGGCTGTGAGGCTGTTTTGGAAACAGGCACAAGGCTCTCTCCAGACACAAGGTCTCCATGAGGAAAGCAGAGATGCTCAGTGGCTGTGCAGAGCCTCAGCTAATGCCCTTCCATCCCTGATCTTCACCACCTAAAGAAATGAGACAATGTGACAGAGGAGTCACCCCAGCCGTGGAAAACATCTTTGGTCTGGTTATCACCACTCCATCACCCACCTTGCCCATGTCAATCCTCCCTGTGGGAAAGGAGTGGGAAACAGCGATGCAGTCCCTTTCCAGGGACCCCCTGGAGAGGACTCAGCCCATTCTGCCTTCCTCTGTGGCTCTGACATTCCCAGCCATGCCACATCCAACCCTCAAATCTGCTCATGCCAGGGAGGGCAGGTCAATGCCGTGCTCACACATCTGTTGTGGCAAACATGTGGAACAGGGTCTGGCCCCATCTGCACACCAGCCACAGCAGTCAGACACATCAAGTGTCTGACACTCTGCAGCCCATGCCCTCAGCTTAAGCTCCCAGGGTTAAAATACCTTCCTACTGCTGGGCTGGAGAGGCTCATATGATGAAAGTTTAACCAGCATGATCAGTAGAAGAGGAAACACTCCAAATCCAAGCACTGTGGGGGTGAGTAGCCTCAGCCCCATTTGTTTTTAGTCATAAAAACCATTCCTCACGCAGTGCAGTCACTAAAGCTGGCACCAGCAGCTCTGCACAGAGAGCAGGGTGAAGAGGAAGACTCATGTTCCAGCTGATAACAACCTTTGTGCAAAAGGAAGAGAAGCGGCTTAGTGACACAACTCTTGTTTTTAGCCATGAACAGCTGCCTTACAGCAGCCTTGCCACTACACAGCAGCCCCCAGCAGGCATCTGGGGTGTTGTATGAATTACCAGTGCAAACATCACACACCAGCATCGTCCTGACACAGAGCATTGCTCTGTCACCAAGTCAGCTTAACAAATTTTCTCAGCCTTCAGGTCAGCCCACTGGGTTGTCCAGGTCCATAACCAGGTTTTGGGGGTGTGGCACCCTTCAGAAACCCTGCAGAGATGCGGGAGGGTGGTGGATGCTCTTCCCACAGGGTGGGAAATCCCTGCCCTTCCTTTCTGGGTATCCTCTGATGGAGGAGAGAGGCAGGCAACCACCCAGGTGTGCAGAGGTAAATGCTTCTTTACTCAGACACAGGCTCCATCTTCACATCTCTCCCTATGTCACCAGCTAACCTGGCTGGCACCATTACCTTCTGACTCATAGGTGATTGCATTTCTCTCAGGAGAGTGTTGGTATTAACAAGCTTGCAAATTGCTGTTCCGCAAGATATTTAAAGGCTCAGTAAAAGCAGACATCGACAAAATAAAAATCCACTCCAGCTAATCCAAGGGCCTAAAAATAGGGTACAAAACTGCTCTGCTGTGATAAACCTACATGTATTTATAAAGTCACAGAACTGCATCACAGCCACTGAGCTGAAAACTTCAACAATGACTGTTAACATAAGATGGGGAAAAATAAGTTTCAAAACTCGGACAGAACAGGCATGAAGTTAACACATAGCTCCTGACAGCCCGTGGACTGCTCAGTTTTCAGTTTTCAACCTGAAACACAAAGCCAGAACATGATGCCGTCATCAAAATGCTGAAGAAGGCTCTGCCCAGTCCTAACCTCTAGGGCTGTGCCCTGCTGCCATGGAAATCCTCTCCACAGGCTCCAGAGAAGGGGCTCACTTCATGCCAGAGGGCAACACTTGCCTTCACAAAAGGGACGCAGCAGAGCAAACTTCAGCACAGTCTGTGTTTAGTTGCTCACAGTTTTGGACCTGATACTTTCCATGAGGAGCAATATTTTTGGAAAGAACTCAAGGCAACATGAACACTTTTTTTCCGGGAACTGCCAAATGCTAAAACGCCCTCTGTGCTCTAATCTCTTTTTTGATGCACCATAATAGACTATTTAACAGATTTTGGGGGTGAAGTTAGAGATAAATGAGATTATTAAGACAGTTTTATGCAATAGTCAGGTCACCCAGTTACAGCAATCACTTTTGCCCCTAGAAATCCTCAGGTCAGCACCAAAACCCCTTTAGTAGTTCTGCCACAGAACCCACAACAGAGGAAAACTCCCAAGTCACCTCCTCAGCATCCAGTTGTGCTCCCAGCTGGAGGGCTGTTAGTTTAAGCAGATTATTTCAGAGAGAAAGTAGCACAGGCACAAGCCCTGTAACAGCCCTCTGCAACACAGGACACAACAGCTGCCTTACAGAGAAACACTTCACGTGATCAAGGAGATCTTGCCTCACACTTGCTGCATAGAGGGGAGGTGTTGTACAAAACCACCCACTGACACATACACACTTTCCCCTGTGGCTTAACACCCGCTCCCAAATGACAGTGTGGTGGTGTCCTGCTGGGCCTCTGAGCCAGGGGACATCCAGCTTCGCCCTCTCCCAGCCAAGCAACCCTATCACAAACCACCATCACTCATGGCAAAAGCAACTGCTCTATTTCCTTTCATTTCCCACGAGGAAATAGCACAAAGTCCACATAATCAGGAAAAATGCACACAGCTCCTATCCACGTTCCTGCATCTTGCTAACCAGTGCAGGCACGGAGTCCTGGCTGATGTCACACACCGGGAAATGAAAGCACTTCCATCATATGTTGCAAACAGTGTTATGCAGAGTTATTCTATTGGTGTCCCATAAACATCCAGGATAGCTGGACACGTGTCACCTTAGGCTGCACAGAGCTGGGTAAGAGGCTGCCTGTCATCAAGACCCCAGACTGGTTGTGCAGTGTGACCCATGGGCAGCACTGCACCCCAGGACACTGGGGTTGCTCGTGTACCACATGCTGCAGGGCAGGGACAGCAACCAGAAACAGCCCTTGTGTCTACACCCTTGTGAACAGCTGGCTCTGAGTCTCTGATTAGGTTTTATTTAGGTGGCCCAAATCTCCAGGCATTAAAACTCCTCACAGAAAACATTTCACACAGCACAATGTGATAAGGAAAATATTCCCACAAATGCATCAACACCCTCCAGTGATATGAGGCACCCAGGTGTGGATTTAAACCACTTTTAAAAGTAAAAACTAAATCTTTTCAAGTTTCCCCCTGCACAGGCTCCAGCCTGTGTCCAGGTGTGTCAGAGCACCTGTGTGCCCCTGAGCACTGCAGGGACAGACTGAGCAGCACAGACTCGGGGCAGTGCCTGCATCCCTCACCTCCCCTGTTCATTTCAAAACTTCCCCAGACTTTCAGAACCAAACTCCTCCTTTTGCACTCAAATGCAGAGTTTTTAGCATCACTGGCTGACTGCTGCTGGGTATGAGGTCACAGCAGGGCATCCAGAGCAGGGGACAAGTCCAGCAACTAACCCAGGAAATGAAGGTCACTGCTACAGAGTAAAGCTATTGAGGTGTCTGAAGTTCTTTCTTCCCTCCAAGATCTAGGTTCTGCCTGCTTTGCAGCTGTCATATTGCTTAAGTAAATCAATAGCCAATAGCTTCATTCATGTTCAGTAAAGAGCCAGAAAGACTTTTTGTTCTGGGTTATGCACAGAAGAAAAACTGTGGTCCATAAGCATTATGCTACAATGTAGTCACTTCTATCTTACCACCACACTATTTATGAGACAAAAAATTGCAAAAAACTCTGCCTGAAAATAGTCTGTCCCCAGTCACACATAAAACACAGATAAAAACATCTCCCAAATGATCTCTCAGGTTTTAAATTAAAAATGAAATAAAATTTAAAAGTTAAATTGAAAATATAAAAATAAAGCCTAATGAGAAAAAAGTTACCAGAGTATAATGACAAGGGCTTTGGTCCAACCATCACCTGAACTTTAGGGGTGTGTGCATGTGGGTTCAGCTCCAAACTTCATGACATCTAATATCAACACACAGTAGACACACAGATGTGCTGGCACTCAAGGTGGTCCTGCTCGCTTAGCTCTAAAGATTTCAACTAAATCAGCATTATCTTTTTCTCCCATCCTGCCATAGTCATGGTGATTATGGCACAATCATGGTGAATTTTTTCAACATTTTTAATCATTTGCTCTTTAACTATTTAAGCAGAGCTGGCTCCAAGCACCTTTGCAGAGGATGCCTTTGCTATGAAAGTAGTCTCTAGCAACAGAGTTTAAAGGACAGAGAAGGATGAGATAGACAAGAACTGCTGCTGACAGCCAGATCCAGTGCTTGCCCACCTGCAGAGCTGAGCTGCTATGGGGCAGGGAGATGGGCTGGAGGTGAGGAGCTCACACCTTTCTTATCACAGAGCCTGGCACCAAACCTTGGGAAAGATGAACAGGATTAGATGCTGCAGGTGCTTCTTCCCTGAAATTGCACTTGCAACCACTAACTCTCTTCAGGGCAACATTTCTCTTCTTAGCTTGCTGTTACCAGCTCATTTAAACCTGGAAAGGAGAGAAATATGCATGCTTACTCCTGCCTTCCCCAAGGGCAAGGAACACAATGCTAACCCGTACAGGGCCAGGCTGGGTTATAAACACAGACCCTGATGACTCCTGGGCAAATGTTTACCAGCAGGAAACATAACAGAACTGCATAACAGAATATGCTGAGTTGAAAGGGTCCCACAAGGATCATTGGTTCCAGCTTTCAGCCCTGCACAGGACCATCCATAGAACGGCTGACAGTGTCTGTCATGAACTGAACTGAGGCTCTGGATGTAAAAGCTCTACTGAACATGATTTCCAGAGGATTCAAATTCTGCACCTATTTGCAAACACATAGTTGAGGGCCATTCACTATATGTGTGAGATGGGAGCACTTCAGGTGAAAAGAAATTCCCCCTGATATGTTGTTAATACCCATGTTTGCTCCTGAGCCATTGCTGAGGGAGGGAGTCAGATGCCACACGTTGTCACCAAGCTCCTCAGGAGGTCTGTGAGGAGAAGGGCATCTGCTGCCAGCCAGCCATGGCTCTCCTCTCCGGAGCCAGGACCAATGGAGCCCCTGTGCCTGCTTGGACTTTTGCCGCCTCCACTGAGCCCTGAAGAGAGTGACCTCGGGTGACCCAGGCCATGTTTGCCATTTTCCCCCAGCCAGACAGACAAAAGCAATGGAAGATGTAATATGTTTTGCACATTTGCCCAATGCAATTAGCAACAGGCTCTTAGCCGAGGGGCTGCATTGTCACACTCAGCTGGAGCCAGCTAAGCTGATTTGTCCATGTTCGCAAAACTCTCCTTTCACAGGCCAGTGACTACGGTCAAAGGACAAACTGATGAGGTCCCATGTTGGTCCCAGCTGCCAAAAGGCCCACCCCCCTCCACCTGGCCCTACAGGGAGATTGGAAATTTCTCTCTCACTGTTGGACAACCAGGTCCATGCTGCAGGGACTTCTGGGCTTCCTCAATTCTCCTGCTCTGCGCTGGAACTCTTCTGCCCCAGCTTGGCTGGCCAAGTGGCTAAAACACCCATGCCAGCACTGCAGGCCAATATTTGCAAACCACACAATGTACAAACAAAAGCATAACCATCGTTTACTTGGCCCAGGGGAAAATGCTTGCACTCCAGAGTGCTCATCACAAAGCACAAAAGGAGCATCAGCTCAGCAAACACATGATGCTCCATACCCAGTCACCGAAAGTTTGCTAAAGGAGATGCTGTATTAACAATAACAACAACTAAAAAAAAAAGGAAAAAAAAAAAAAGAAAAAAGAAAAAAAGAAAAAAGGGGGGGCAACTTTTCAAAGAAAAAAACTCTCCTCTTCCCGCCAAAAATTATGCAGCAGCAGGTCCACAGAGTGTCTGCCAGATGACCCGCTTGTCACACTCATAATTGCTTCCCATCTGGTGTCTGGAGCACACAAAGCCTGGCCGTTTGCCAGCGCAGGACGACGCACAAACTGGCCTACTTCTGGTGACACGGGCCCTCCAGACACCGCTGATCCCCTGTTTCCGTATGGCTGAGGAGAACGTGGCATTCATTTGTAAATTGCCGGCGGCTGATTTATCCGGCTATTCGCCGCGCTCAGCCCGGCTCACGCTTCCCTGCGCAGCCCCAGCCGCGGCGCCGGGGCGAGTCCTCGGACACCGGTGGCCACAAACATCCGCTTGCCAGCGCGAGAAGTAGGCGAACAAGGACGCTGTCTGCCCGCACACCATTGAGCTCTGAGATGAGCTCAAGCCAACTCATCCCTACATACACATGGAAGCAGATATTCAGCTGCTCCGGTATACAAAGCTGATTCCTTTTCCAAACTCATTCTTTCCACCTAAGGTGTAGGCATAGCTCGTGCTGTTCAGATAGTTCCTACAAAAGCTTTTGAGATACTTTGTATCACTGCATATGAGCAGAATTCAATAAGCACTTTCTGACTTTTCTTTGTCTGCTCTACTGGTGTGTCCTACTGATAATTTTTAATTGTTTTTTATGTAATGCCTGCTGGTATAAGAACCTAAACACCCTCAGAAAGCTGAGCAAATACTCCTCAATCTATGGGACAGACCATTTCGAAGCAGAGTGCACAACACTATAAGGGATACTCTGAAGCTCTAACGGTTGAGCAACCACCAAACATCACTTTTACAAGGACTAACTATGACCAAGTAACTGGTCGATGGTGGGCAAGGAAGTAAATACTGAGTAAGTAGAATTCTCCCTCCCTAAAAGAGAAAAGCACCCCTTCCCCTCAGACTATGACATAGGACAGTCACACCTGCCCATCACTGCCAGCCACACAGCCCATTCCCATCTTGCTTGCACTAAGGCCGTTTAACACCTATTCTCTCTGTAATCAGAGGGTGTGATGACACAGGAAATCAGAGGTCAGGTAAATAACCCAGAGGACTCTAAAAATAAACCCAAAGTAGAACCCAAAATTTCTGTAAAACGTAGTAGCAGGTAGACAGAACTCCCACTGCAATAGCAACTGCATCACTGGGGTGATCCAGCCCAACAGTGGGCACGGTCCGAGGGGCCCTTTCTGTTCTGTATCTCACAAAAAACACACAGCAATGCAGCAGAAGAGAAAATGAAATTAAGAAAGCAAACCACACCACCAAGAGAAGCTGAAACTGAAGAATGCCATTACTGCACATCTCTTACTCCAGATGCAAACAGAAGCTGCACTACTACAGCTTCATTAAGGTGATATAGTGAGTATGAGCATTTGGATTTTTGCTTCATACAAAAATGTAAGATTGTGTATAAATGTCCAAAGCTTACCTGTTCTTCCAACACATCATGCTAGCAGAACTACAAGGATCCCATTGTTTCCTTCAGCTGCAGGGCAAGAATCCAACCCACTCGAGGGATAAGCTGGCTGTCTCCAGGGGAAGCCACACACATCAGTATGCTGCAGCTTCAAGAGGGACCAATCTTTTGGCTCTGCTGGCTCAGAAACAGTAATCCATAGCTTCCTCATGAAAGTAAGCATTTAAGCCTGTAAAGCTTCAGTTTATCCAATGTCAAGGAAACTTACGAAAAAAAATTGAATGAGGTCTAGCATTAGAAGACATCTGTGTATTTTCTGCTTAGGTACTGAACCTTTATCAGAGTATTTGTCACAAAATCAAATGCCAAGAATCAATTTCAGATTCAAAATTTTTATTGTTGGCATTGTGTGTCTCGGTCACAGGTATGGTGTAACCTTGGCTCATTAATATTCAGTGTTAAACCCCATATTTCACAAAGCTTGATTCACTCACAGCATTGGATCAGTTTTAATTTGGTGCAAATCTAGTAGAGTCATTCTCACGTAAAATCTGATTAACAGCAGTGGGAACTGGGATTATTCTCACCCATCAATTTCTTAAAGACCATTTCTTCCAAGTAAAAGTCAGACCCATAAGAAGAGCTTCCAGAGTTTTCATATAATAAAACTTCGGACTGTAGTTCCTGCCAAACCTACCTTACTGGCTGTCCATCTGTTCTACTTTGTTTCACTGAGGAAAGTCAATACAGAAAAAGGAACTTGCTGCATCATTAGAGTTTGCTTTCCTTTACCTACACTTCGGTCCCATTTCAGACATCAGAAGCCAGCAACAAGACAAACAAAAGCTCTAGTCAGTCCACCTCACTTGTCCCAAGTGATAGAAAATTTCACACTTGCAAGCAAAACACAAGCATGTCTGCAGGTAACTGATACAGTGCTCTGGCTATGACAGCCAAAGCCCCAGCAAAGGCCCTGTAACAGTCAAGAGTTTGCTCATACAGCTTAAAGCTAGGCGACGCAAGTTACCAGGACCTATTTCTGACAAATTGGCTCATGTTAGTCCCTCTAGTCCTTTTCTTTCAACAGATTGACTTAACTGTAATTTATATTGTCACAAAACTGGGAAAGGAAATGGAAATTGAATGCCCCTGTTTCTATCAAAATAAGAGTTTAAGTCTAACACTAACTCAGATTAACACATGTTTGTGAGAACTACTTAGGGGAGGAAAGAAAATAAAATCATACTGCACCGCTTACACTTGCATTTACCTCCCACAACTCAAGTACACATACTAAAATACTTTTACCCTACAAATGAAAGGAATGGAACACAAGCTTTACACTATCAGCATTCATTCCTCAATTTGTCTTCTACACATAAAAAATCTGTCTTACAGCTTTGAGAGACACATACAAACTGATAACCAGATACCAGTAGGCTTACATGCCGGTTGGACTGAAGCAGGTACTGCCAAGGGACTCCATCTGCTGTCTCTGCCCAGTCCAGAAAACACAGGTCTCTTGCAGTTCCACAGGCACACATACATACATGTTGCTTTAATGAGCACTGAGTGTTACAGTTTTCAAACAAAAGACACTTACAGTAACCTGGTACATAGATGCTTTATTTCTGACATTAACGCGGTCTGTATTGTGAGATTCTCTTACATGAAAGAAAAGTTTGTAGTACAACAAAAACTAAGATAAACAAGGCATTTGTTGCACGTTATGTCAAACCTTAGAACAAAAATATGGTAATATGTATTTAGGTTTCATGCAAGTTTGGCTGCTGCATGTACAATTTACCTATAAACCGAAAGAAATGCCAATGCACACAACATTCAAAAAGTAATAAGATGCCTGACATATGAAAGATTAAAACCTTCCTGCTAAAGCAACAAAGTAGGAGTTAACTAAACGATCCAACCAATACCAACACAAATTATTACTACTTACCATAAATCTATGCTTAAACTTGGTATAGGTAGCTTTGATGATACCATTTCTACTTCAATATACCATCCAGATTCTAGATAGTCATTCTGTCTTAATGTCTGATTTCATTTTTTGTGAATTAAATGCTGTCTCCAGTATTACATGTTGCTGTTAAATCCATTCAGGTAATGCACACCCAAATCCAGTACTGCCAAGAATTCCTCTAAATTTTGCTAGGTGAGGAGTAATCCTGGCATGATGGGCATTTTCTGATCCCTTGCTTATAACAGGATTCCCGCCCCCCTCAAAATTTTGATGTGAATTAAAAATTGCTAAAAATGTTTGTGCCTACTACTATCAGAGCCAATATCAAAAAGCTCGTAAAAACAAGGATTGTATAAGCTGTGAGATGCTTTAAAAAAGTACAAGAACCCATTACCTTCCTTGTGCCGCTCCTCACATGTTAAAATTCTCCATTAATTAATTTTTCTCTACCATCTTTGATATTAAAGTGTTAGGAACACTTTCCACACCCTGCATAGTACTGGTTGATCTCATAAAGTTAACTAGAGAACCTGACATCATGTAATTTTACATACAGTGCATATGATGCTCGCTCTTTCCATCTCTCATAGCAGCAAGCCGATTCTGCCACGATCTGTAGCAGCACATCCGGGAGTGGAGAGGAAGAGTGTTTGAATTATAAATAACTAAAACTACAGTGTACAATTCTATTTACCTGTCAGTATCTGTTGAGAGCACTCCATTATAACTTGCTCGAAATTAACTACATAAAAATCTCTACAACAAAAGCAAACCAAAACATTCCTTCAAAACCAAAAATAAAGACATAAAATAAGTGCAAATACCTAAAATAGGCAACTAAAGCAAGTGTTGTGACCTGTATACCTTTAAATAAGGACAAAGATTTTTCATAAATAAAAGAATGTTCTCTTTGCTCTTCAAACATTTAGTCAGTATATAATGGTCAAAGTTAAGTGCAGATACAATTGTTTTGAGATCCAAGGTGCCAAGTTTCTTAAAAAAAAAAAAAAGAATAAAATATACATATTGAAAATGCATTAGTTTTTAGTTCCTATGCAGGACAAAGTACTCCTCGGTCACATGTAAGACCCCACCATTTCTTTCTAAATATATTTAAACAAGGTACAGGAACAGTTGCTGTATAATACAGGAATACCTTGTAATTATGTTGTAGACCAACATGATTTTAGGGCTATAGTGCAATCTTCATGTAGATGTAACATACAGTATAGATTTTTACACTTCACCACTGTAATTCTTCTGCTATTTCATACATTTTAAACTTGTCCTTTTTCCATTTTAGCTGTTTTAACAGGAAACAACATTGGCCTCTAGACAACCTGCATACATATAAATATCTACATTTAAGCTCTGAAATGGAAATAAATTATAAAAACAGACTCCTTTCCAATTTACAAAATTTTGCTTGTTCCTACATACTGTACAATACATTCAACAATCATCTCATTTTGAGATTTATGAAGAAAATACTGATGCTTTACACTAAACTTAATTCACCCCCCTCTGCCTACTTCTAGTACCATTTGCAAATAAATATATTTAACACTGTAGTTAATTTCATTGTTTTGCAGCATACCAAAAAAAATTAGTAGTGCAACTTTCTATTCTTCCTTTGTATTCCTTTCCATTGTGTTTCTTTATATACTAGAAAAATGCTACATAAGCAAAAGCACATTCAGTCATGTATGTTGCTCGTTTGGAAACCAGTAACAACCTATAAACCTACTCTATATTGAAAATGCACTAACAGATAAAAAAGTGATGCAAGTCAAAAGAATAAATATGAAAAATAGACCTAAAAACTGTATGTTGTCAGTACTGCAATGTATTTTACCCTTTATATTTTAGGGGGTTACTCTTTTAATATCTAAAAAATTCATTGCAGAACTGTTTGCGGTATCCCTTTGTAAAGAATGCAAGAGCTTCATGTCTGTTCTTTGTCAGTCAAAAGAAGAAAGGAAGCTTTAAGGTAGCTTTAAGGTTTCCCTTGGCAGACTCAAAGACTTAATTCCCAAGTATGGCACGGGAATCGCCTTCAACATTGTTTCAGTTTCAATGGAAAGAGATGGTTGTCAGCTGCAGTGACCATCACAGTATCAGAGACCTTGAATTGCTGTTGGTAGCTGTGTATGTGCTCAGATACCTTCTTGCTTGTTCAGTCATGATAAGCTGG
Source organism: Nicator chloris (assembly GCA_013400495.1). Classification (NCBI taxonomy): domain Eukaryota; kingdom Metazoa; phylum Chordata; class Aves; order Passeriformes; family Pycnonotidae; genus Nicator; species Nicator chloris. The sequence continues at coordinate 67,839 of WAAE01009050.1, forward strand.
TCTTCTGTTTTCCCATAAACAACTGCCTCCCAGTCACGATTTGGCTGTATAAAATAAAATTCTGTTAAAAAGGTTCTTTAACAAACTAAAACGCTTGAGCAAATCTCATACAATGTTTCAGACTAATAATAATTATTAAAGTCTAGCAACAGTATATTTTACTGAGAAGGATCCAGTTTTACAGTACAATACTTAAAACTTGTGACAAAGCTCCCTCTCCACCCCTTAATCCAGCTCCCCAGCAGTCCATCTGGGCTATGCTTCAAGTTCTAGCACATAAAATGAAAAACACTCTTCAACAGAGTCTAACCAGTTCGACAATTAATACATAAAAAGGATGCTAATTAAGTTCTCTTTGAATATCTTCCTCTTTAAATGTGCTAAGTTCAACAGGCAGAAAAAGGCATTACTGACAGCTGTCTGGAGACACCAAGGAAGGTAAAATGATCTGGGAGCTGAAAAAGGAGATTGTGAAGAACTTTACTGAACCAAGTGGCAGCTGTGGAAGAACAGTCAGATTTTAGGCGAATGTATGAGAAATGGCAAAGGAATTGGGAATAACAATGATGAATTGAAGAATAATTAAGCTACTAGTCCTGCTTTTTCCATGAAGCAAAGCCTACATCTTCACATGATGTACTGAATCTCAAGCTGATTCGTTTCAGCTCCAAATTGGACCTGACACTGGCTGATTGTAGGATGATGAAGAATGCAAGATCCTCTCCCTCCCACATTGAGCTAGAAACTGATCCAAGGGATCAGTTCCGCATATTGATTCACAAAGAAAATTAGCTGTTTCTCTGTAAATTTAGCAGAACTTGATTCATGGAAAGGGACTTGGGGTTAGAGAGGCCACAAAACTGAGAGGGAATTTCTCTGGGGAAAGAGAAAAAGGAAAAAAGATGGTTCAATGAAAATATTTGTGAGTATACTATGACTAAGCTTCCCTTTTAAGTATTCTAAAGGCCATACTTCTGGGCCTGATAGATGCATTCACCTTTGCTGCAATTCACAGCAAAAGAAATTCTTCTCTTTTTTTAAATTTTAATATCACCATTAAATGAACTTTGTTCTTCTTCCTCATAAGAAAAGATCAGAAAGTAATACTGATGTCTGTATTTAAAAAGGTCATTGTTAAAGCAATTAAGTAGAATATGGAAGATCAGGCTCTAGGTGTCCCGTCTTTCGGGGTTTTTTTAATTTTTTCATTAAATACAGAGCTGTAGATATTCTGAGAAGACAAAAATATAGATTAACTTCCTATGAGACAAACTGGAATTGGTACAAAGTGAGGTCAAAGAATCTCTTCTTAAAGCTGATGGTCAGGACATACCTAAAGGGAAAAGTAGGTTCCGTGGTTTTACCACTAAGGAAAACATACGGATGTAAAAGAACGGGCCTGTTACAAGAACAATTACCAAACAGAACCTGTGGATGAACTCTGCTTAATGAATCCCACTGGGCTTATTATGAAGAGTAAGCACCAGAAAAATTTGAGAAACTAAAGTCCTAAAGAAGTTTAGTTTACACCAGGTCAAGTTTTCTAACTCCTAGTCTTGGGCACCCAAACCTGTTTTGTAGGTCTCCCCTACCGTTTTTTTTTGCCCTCAGATATCTAAATCTCAGTGAAACATCAGTTTGTTTCACTGAAACAAAGTGTGAAACATCAGGGCTGTATTTAAATAACTTAGCTATGAATAAACACTTTGCGGAAAAATGACCAGCTTATAAGAAATAAGAATCAAGGAAACACTGAAACTGGATCACTGATTTCAACAATTCTAGACAGTAGCGCAAGACAGAAACAAAACAACACAAAATTTCTTTGTTAACCCGCTAACAGAACTAACAGAATTCTTTGCATCCAGACCTGAAGAGCTTTCTCCATTTTGACATTTTTTGTAGTACATGCATTCAGTTTCTTCTTAATTACTGCATTTGCTTTGTTTGCTGGATTTGTATCCTGTTTTTCTGATGTCAGGTTACATCTGTTGTCCTGTATTTCCAACAATGGTGTCATTAATAAAGATGTGGTATATGCATTTTTTGACTATTGACAAAAAAGAGAGTAGGGAACAGGAAGAATAATTAGTAATTAATACAAAAAGACTTCAACTACTGTGTTCAGAGAAGCCAAAATGTAAATAAAGCAAATACTATCAGAAAGACCCAAGGAAAGAATCTGAAAAGAAAATGTACTGAACAGTATATGAAGAATTAGCCTGGTCCATACTGGGATCCACAGTCAACAATAAGCATAGTACAACAAGCAGCTGCTAGCATGATTTAGGTATCACTGAGTAGACAGTTGCTTTACTCTCAAGCCATACCACTCCAATACATTTTGCTAAGAACAAGAATTGATAAAGTGGTAACTGCAGAATAGTTTAAAAAAAAAAACAACTTTTCACTTTCACTTCTAGGACAATCCTTGTGAAAGTAAGGACAAGGAAACTAGAGTAAAAAAGTAGTAAAACATCAGTTTAAGGAGGAGGAACTGCTTTAAGAACCGAAATAAGCACTGGATGGATCATTCCAGAAGAATTTTATATACTGGTAATGTCTATGGAAATAAAAAGAAATTAATCCAGCTTCAGTATACAAAAGTGGAAGACAGATATATGTCAATTTTAAAGACCAAAAATTAGATCACAGTAACAGTGGCATAAGTACTTGCTTGCTTACAAAAACACCCTATTAAACTGTATTAAACCACCTTTAATTATTTATTCTACCTCATACCTTATTCCTAAATTATCATCACATGGACACACAATTTCTACTTAAAGATTGGCATATTTTTCATTTTTAAATAAAATACTACCACTATCTCTCTTGCTAGGAGTGAACGTTCTTGTTGCACCAGCATTCCTTATGAAAATGAAGGAAAGCAAATTTTTCCCCAGACCCCAGGCTTTAATAGAACACAACACCATGGTGTAGCTCAACCCGGACTCGGTGATACACAATAAGGTGTCATAACAAGACATCACTCAGAGAACAGAAGGCATTTTGGTCATGACTGGAATGGCTGCAGCACTGCTGCTCTTCCCAAGAGATGTTCCTGGGGAAGCTGGCAATTCCCACTAGGTGGCAGAGCATCCAATGCCCAGCAGGAAGACACCAAGGCTTGCCACAGAGTCTAAGAGGCACTTTAGAAGGGAACTCAGAAAACCAGCTAGAAAGGAGTACGACCTAAGCACCTTACACAGTCTTTTAAAGGATCCTACATCCTGTATATAGCCTTAAACCTAATCAAGAATCACAGACATTTACTCTTTAAGAATTAAACACATACATGCATTAACAACTCATCAGAACAAAGTTTTCCTACAAGACTAAAGAGTAAGTTATCCAATTACTCAACTGAAAAAACACTAAGCTTCTTTTTAAAGGAAAGAGGGACCAAAACAGCCCCATATCTGATTTCTTTATGTCTTGGTTGTTGAGGCAGAAGTGTTCAAATTCCTTTAGGCAGAGGAAGTACACAAATTTCATCTTTTACATGCTTGATATTTCTTAAAGTATTCCCCTACTATGTGAAGCAGGAAAAACATGCTGCCTAATATGCAATTAGGTACTTTCAGAACACATCTGCCAGACTGTCAAGCATGCACAGCACAGGAGCAAATGTCATCTTCCTGGTATATTACAGAAAGCTTCAGCATGCTATGTATGCTGAATGTATAGGTAACCAGCATGGAAACAGCTTTGCTACAAACCTGTAAAGCATTCACATTATTTTACCTACTGTGAAGGACTGAAAGGAAAAAATTATGCATGAATTCAAGCCCAACGCTCACCTGTTTTTTAAGTACTTAAAACAGTATTTCAAACAGAAGGTATTTTCCACTGTCTAGATGTATTAATCTAACAACTTCAATCAAAAATTTATTTTAGTGGACAGAACAAAAGATATACAGTTCCATATTAATATTGCTGCAAACGATGCTCTTCAGTTAGTTTAGTTTCATTCTTACCTGTACATCTAAACCATTATCTTCTGTCAAGCGCTGGGCCCCAACCTCTTCTTTCTCCTGTGTATCTAGGACCAGTGATTTTCTGACTTTTTTAGAAAAGTTGTGCTGAAATAAACATTATGCAGAGAATAATTGTAAAGTATTATTTAGAAGCAGTTATTCCCTATTTGAAATTACTATTGTCATATTACCTCTTGCTTGCAGTTTTTATACAAAGTGTCATCATCCTCCTTGGGAAATATATCTGTTCCAGTTTCCTCTTTCAAAACTTCCCTAATGTCTTCCTCCGAGAAGGCAAGTGGTTGTGACTAAACATTAGTTAAAATTGAAGAAGAAAATACAGGAAGTCTATTAGTGGCCAGTTCTTACAGCATTCTACTTTCAGCTTATGTAAGCCAGAAGAGAGATCTTGCAAAACATAGCAAGAAAGGACATAATTTACTGTAGTTAAAAACCACAGGGCTACATTTCAAGGCTATGAAGTTCATATTTAAGTTCATATTTAACTATTTTAAGTTCATTTTACTCCACGTTATTTTTAGCCAGACAAAACGTACATATGCACACGTCTCAAAAAATGCAAGGTAGCATTGAAGAAGACAAGCTACCTGCTTGCAAATGGTTATCCACTGATAAAAAGTGATAAAAACAATTTATATATACTAAATACCTACATAAACACATATATGTATATATAGACACATAAAAACATACTAAAAAAATGTACTAGAAATGTATAACTGTTGTTGTGAAAAGAATTTATATCAATTTTAACACAAGTCTTTGAATAAGACATTGATAGTCCTAAGTACAGTATAGAACTTCACAGAAGCCATACAGATGGCTCCTTTGTGTACCAACAGGAGAAGAATTCCCTTAAGCCCTCAAAATTTGATTTTGAACAGGAGGTTAATAGTGGACAGAAACAGGAATGCCAAACCACTCCATTTGCATAGTGAGGGACTGTGAATCTATAGGGTAACACAGATGGTGCCAAGCCCTGTGGCAAAGTCTGAGCTACCTTCTGTGTTTGCAGAAAAGAAGCAGTCAATATAAATTGGCTGGAATCTTTTCAGAATTTGAAAAGCATATGTCTCCTGAATTCCAAAAGTTATTATGCATTAACATACCTTAGCTAGGCTAGGAAGAGAACAAAAATTGAATTCACTTGGAACAAACTAACAAAAAAAGGTAACATTACCCATAGTCAACAAAACTGCGAAAAGTGTGTGACAGCCAGCAGAATCAGAGGATCATGAACTGCTATACTAAAATTTTGGGATTTAGGATGAAGAAAACTGCCAACATCACTCAAAATTATCACACTGTGGTAAACACCTAGTTTCAGTCCTAGTGCTGTAGAAGAACCAAAACCAAAGAACAACTTAGTTCTTACATAGTCCAGAGGATTCAAAGATAATGCAGTTTTTCAAGTGAAATGTGAAAGCTGTTTAAAATAATGAGGTCAGTCATACTCATCTACAGCAGCTTGCTCTTACCAGATTACCCAGCTGGAGAACCCACACCCATTAATTTTCTGACTTACAATTTTTTCTTTTGAAAAAACAGAATCCTAAAGTATTAAAATTAAAATTTCAGGCAATTATGCAACCACCTTGGAACATATAGTGTTAGCAAGGATAGGCAAATTTAAAACAACTCACAAACATGAAACTGATGCATTTAAGATTGCTGTGGATCAAATGATTATATGTGCCAAATTGCTACTCAAGAAGATAATGCCTCCATACTACACTGAAGGATACAAGTCTAACAACCAGATCCAAAGCAGTTTTGATTCATATTCTAGTTGTTCTCTAGGATAAGAAAATGCTTTCTAAGATCACACTGAGGCTTAGAATACCTTAAAATCAAGAGGGCATTTAGACTTCAACAAAGAAGAAAAGAAACAGTATCAACACATACCATAAGTCTGAGGGGACCATACTTTTTTTCCTGAGCAGCCAAAGCATTTTTAAAAGGAGTTGGTGTCCTTGGTGTTGAACCCAAAAGAGATCTTCTCATTGTGGGAGTTCTAAAACTATACAAGCATAGAAAAGCATTCACACGTGCATTTTAATATTTTATCATTAGATATGTAATAAAATTAATCTTATTGAATAAAATTAAGTAATTTAAATACAATTAAAAATACCTTCATTTACACAACGGATATCACCACCGTGAATCTCAAAGTACTGAGATCACCATAGCACTACCCCATGTGTATTAAACTTTAATTTAATAACACCACCAGTGTTCAATGCAATAAACCTAGTCTTTAATTTCCTTCTGATCTTGTGGTGTCATTTCCTTGTGTAGAGGAGTCGTAATAAGAACTTTCTGCCCACAGATTGGAGTCGATGTAAATGCAGGATTTTCAAAGTTAAACTGTTCATTTCCAGAGCAAGTGTTGAAAAACTAAGTACAAGGAGAGGAAAAAAAAGCAACCTTACAGGACAGTTTCACCTTTGTGCTGAACAGCAAAAACCTCCAAATTATACACATTTATCTAAAATACTTTTACTGACAAATCCCAATAATCTGTTCTTGACTTACACTTATTGCTGAAATCTTGATTTTCTTCTTAAAAATCCCTACTACCTAATTAGGTCACAGAGACAAAAGGTCTGTGTCAACAATTACTTGCATGAGAAAGTGTGAGCTGAGACACAGGTTGCCACTGCTGCTGCCGCCCACCCCATCACTCTTCAAAATAGAGGTTGCTTAATGATACTTTTAAAATATATTTACCCTTATGCAGATGTTTTAAGAAGTTTTCTGACATATTTATTTAGGCTACAAAGTACTACTAGGGAAGAAACTACTTAAAATTTATAACCCACCCACCACAGTTTTCATGTTTAGCCATATTTAAAACCACCCTCACCTGTGATGGAGAAAATGGTAGTGTTTTCACTGGCGTCCGCTTTAGTGCAACATTGACGGCATCGTTACACAAGCCATCGTTCAGATCAGTGACCGGGGACTGCCCAACACGCAATCTCTTTTTCTTTCTCAGGATAGCAGGTGGATTGCTGAACTTAGTTAAGTTTGAGCTTGTTGAAAAAACTGGTTCCTCGTCCCCACTGACGCTGCTGTGGTTTTTGCCATCGAGCATAACGCCAACATTATACTGGCACTCGGCAGCCCCCTCACCGTGTTGAAGCCGCATTAGCTTTACTGGAGCTGGTTTGACAGGGGATACAACAGCCTCAGAAAGCTCAAAACACGTATCACTCCATGCTACCGGATCCTGTGGGGCAGGATGCAAAACACAAGCAAGGCTTATCCAAGGTAACTTCAGAACGTCCAAGCCAATCTATCAGCCCTCTATCTCCACAAGCCATATACGGAATTATTCTCCCTGTGTCTTTCATACAATCATAAAACACTGGATATTTTAAAACACCATTCTTTTAAAACAGACAATAAAGCACTTGATAAGGCAGAAATTATAGACAAATACAAAATAAGGTAAATTTACGAGTATTTTACACACATTGTGTAAGATGACATTGCTAATTAAATACTACCTTTTAACAAGGAACATAAACTTACAATTTCCATAAGATCTAGTGTCTCTGCAAATTCTGGAATGGTTTGTAGAGGTGTTAACATTCTATTTGCTTCTACACCCAAATACTTAGGTGGTGAATTCTGCTGAACAGGTGTGATGCGGGTCTCATCCATGCTGTAGAAATCACTGGTTTGTTCCTCAAGGCTACTTAGTGTATTAGGCATACAATCCTCCATGATAAAATTTCCAGACCAACAAGATAAGCTTCCAGCTTGCTAAAAAGTTATGAACAAACATGTTAATCTTTTTCAACTTAGAGGTTGAAAAGAGTCAATTATGTGACTGCAGGTTGGGAAAAAAAATAGTGTGTGGAAAGATTAAGCATGACTATTAATTTTGGCATTTTCCAATACTAATTATCTGTTTCAATTAAAGAAGTTAGTCTTCTCTTTACATTAACATGCTCAACGTTCTCGAATTGTGTGAGATTTTTATCTTACATCACATTCATATCTTATATGCACTCACAACTTAGGTAATTATGGGCTGAATTAGAAGCCATCTCTGATGCAAGTTTCCTGCATATCTGAACACCAGTATATTATGAAGTCATCTCCAGTACAGAACACTGAACTTATAAGATTAGAAAATGTTTCTAGAGTGTGAAATACTACTTGTTTGATCTGGGGGCTTTTTATGCAGATTTTGCATTAATAGTTAAGTAAGCTTCTAAAAGGTTATCCCATTTCAGTAGACTGCTTAGTACCCAAGAAACAAATTTTAATTTTCACTGGAAATCTAGAAGCAAACCAGACTCTACTAGATAATCAGAACTGCACTGTTTCAAAAGAATGCCAGGAATAACTCCACCACATAAAATCTGAAGTTCACCTGTAACCTAAACTAGTGATCAATATGGTTGGGTTAGTTAGGTGTCAAACATACACAGCCCTCTGAGGAAATCAGTGACTGTCATCTTCAAATCACCCTAATTCTACAGAAGTAGGGAAATTCCACTTAATTTACACACACAAATTGTGTACAGTGCATATTTATTTAGTGTTTGTAATGTCCAAATGTGGATATTAAGTATTGCAAGCACTCACACTGAAGTTCGAGGACAGGACATTTTGAAATCAAATGAAGCAAAACCCCTGTATTTTTCACCTTTCTCTCCTGAGCAGGTGATCAACATTGCTGATCCATAAAACAGAATGGCAATGATATCAAACATGTCACCTCCTGAAGAGGACTAAAGTAGTGGGTCTTAGGAACTGCCAAATTGCTGGTCATATTTCTGCTGTCTTCACAGTTGAGAAAACTGCACTAAAAATAAGTTGTCTCAGTTCTAATATATAGGTTTTTGTTTTCCAATGCAACAGCCATACGTTTGATTTTAGAGGGTCAGGTGATAAAAACACCACACTAAACCACACAACCGTTACTGAATTTCTGAGGATTAACCTCAGTAATGCATATTCAAATATTTAGAGAAATGTACAGTCCTTACAGAAGACATTTGTTTTCTTCTGATTTCATTCTCTGCTGACATAAGTAGCAATTCAAGTTCCTTTATTTTCTTTTCTTTATCAGGATCATCATCAATAAATGGCTGCTGAAAAATTTAAAAAAGAAGCCATTACTATTTTTCACTTCCACCACCCCTTCATGGTAAAGATTCTGTTATTATAACACAGCTGTAATTTTAACTGGAATCCACACAGAGAGGGAACAGAACTGTTCAAGTTGTATCATATTTTCTAGTACAGAAGTCACCCACAAGTGAAACAACTCCAATTACCAGGAGATGGATCTGATGTTAAGGTGGTGTGTAAGGTGGTATTTTAACTGGATTCTAATATGGCCTGTAAGTTACCAGTTCTACTGGTACTTCAAGTCACTTCATTCTATCTTTAACAGAACCAAGTGCTGACACACTGGTTTACATGTTTGTGTTTTCACATGCCTTCTACAGTTTTATGTTATTTATCCTCACTAAGCATGCAAGAAAGTGTTTCAAACCAGCATTTGTTGATACAGTACTTATACGAGTAATCCCACCACTACTATCAGAAAAGAACATTAACTAACTGGTTTTGATTGGTTTGTTTGTTCTTAACCTCCTTAACACTTTCCATTATTGCTATAAATATAGGTGAGGGTATATGCTATCACCAGTTTAGAGACTACTTCAAGGAGCAGAAAGTATCTTATACTTTTCTGTGTAGGGCAATCCAGACTGTCAAAAGCCATTTGAGGTTTTGTTGTGACTTGTATTTTTACACCATCATCAGGAAAGAAAATGCAACATGAAACAGACGATCTGCACAGGGAAACTTCAGGTTAGGTGAAGAGTTGTACAGAACTCCTCTATCGAACACAAACAAAACATGTACTATTCCCTGTGTCAAAATACTTCTTTTACTATTTCTAAATTCACAAGAATTCTTCCAAGGTGTCATATTAAAAACCAAGATCTATATTCATTCTGCACCACATGAGGAATTTCAGATATATTGCAAGTGAACCCAAAAAGCGAAACGAAATATTATATCCAACTTCTATTTGGCTTAAAGTTTCTTAATTCTTCAGCATTTAGAATGCTGCAAAAGAGCATCTTCAACTTATTGAAAGATGTTTATCGGTGAGAAAGAAATAAAACCTAATGAGAACAAAAAAGCACAGCCAGAAGTGTAAGTCACATTAAGTTGAGTTTTTCAGGTATGGTTATACTTACTACATATATGTAAAGTCTTGTCTTTAAATTTCTCATAAGTTTGGTAATACTAATATAGGTCACAATTTAGCCTCAAGATTTAACAAGTAGAAAACTTTTTAAGCCATATTTCTGTCAGAAATAAGCACAAACATTGTGTTTCTGGGATATAGAAAGAGAGGTTCGTTTTTTCTACCTAAAACTACCAACTAAACAAGCAAGCTTACTTACAGAGGAACCTATATAAATGTAGGTGAATGATAAAGACTAACAGACATTTTGCAGAGACACGTCTTTTCATTTTACTGAATAATATTACACAGTAAATTCTCTTTAATTTATGAAGGCTGTTAACAATTTACCTGAACTATGTTGGAAGAAGATGGAGCATGCTCTAGACAGCTGCCTTCTGGTGAGGCATACTGATATGCTGGAATCTAAAAAGACATTAAACATTTTACAAACCCTCAAGAAAAGGAAGCTATGAAATTATCTCTAGTTTATTATACATAAACTAATTACGGTTTACGAATCCTGAGTTGCCATACAATCACAAAAATACTCAACAGATCTTCAATCTTTCACATTTGTTTCTTGTTTCAAACCAAATCAGTCATTCGAAACTGGGAAATACTTATTATTCTAAATTTTGAACTTACATGTGTCTGAACAGGCACATAAAACTGATTCTGAGTGTGCAAGTGTTCCATAGTCAGACAAGGTTGAGGCTGAAGTTCAGCAGAACTAGTGCTTTCAGACTTTATCACACTTTGCAAATATCCTTCCTGTTCCACCTTTCTTCGCATTGTCGAATTCCAGTGATTTTTAATTGAATTATCAGTCCTAAAATGAAAGTATAAAACAGTGACTGGTTTCCATATCTCAAAATATAATAAATGACACAATTTACAGAGTTTGTAGAGTAGGTTAATCTGAAGCCACAAATCCAGAAAGCTCCAGCAGCTTCAACTGAAAGTTCTGTTATCAGCAGGGTTTTAGCATAATGACTAGAAAACTACCCTTTTTAGAACTTCCTACTAAACTTCAAGTGTGCCGAAAATTAAAAGCAGAAAAAGAGAAAGACTTGGTTCTGACTGTAATCATGAGGGGGAACCTTTTTTCTTAGATACTTGGAATAATGTAGTGAACACATAGTTATTTACCCCTCTGCTATAAATTTGCATGTAGCTAAGATGTAGTACATGTAGCTAAGACAATCATCCCACTGTCCCACAACACAATAAAGACACTTTGGCTGGTGTTTGCCACTGGAAGACATCTCTTCTAAAATGGACAGCCTGCAACCCCCACTCCGTGTTTTATGTGCAGCTTTGTTACCTCTTCATGCCCTTGATTGTGCACAGGATAAAACAGGCATGGCATTTTGACAGGCAGGCTGAAATCACTTTTAACACTAAACAAACATTAAGGCAAGAGTAGACTATAACTGCATTACTGTCTAAAATAGTAGCATTATTATTCCTAGCCTTAGGTAGAGGTACACAAAAACAAAAATTGGTTAAACCCCCATCCTACATTTAAGGTCGACTCCAAGAAGTATTCCCCTTTTTCATCCCACTAGTGTTGGACTCTACAAATCTTTTAGGTCTGTGATCTTCAGTGATCTGCAGCAGTCTTTAGCTAAGAGTGTCAGATTTATTGACAACAAACAAGCTAGGAAATAGGAATTCTACTGTCAAACTCATTTTCCCTCTCCAAAATTCTATTTAGATGCAACACATTCCCTTCTCATTCCTCCAAAGGATTTACTGTGAGCCATGGATTATGCACTTGATCAAAACACAAAATATTTAAGCACATATTCCCTCATTACACCAAGATAAAAAATGATTACATTCCTCAGGAACAGCTAGACAGTCACCCCTTGAACACACAAACTGAATTTAGAAAGGGACAACTTAACACTGAATTTCAATCCACAGTACAAGGTAAAAGAATTATTTTATTAAACTCTTCACACACTGAAATTTTGTTTTCCACAACCACTGAAACTGGCAGTGAAACTTGAAAGAAACGTAAGACAAACTGCATACAATTAATTCTTAACTTAGAGACTTCATGGTAACTAACTAACTTTGCAATGCATGATTCCTAAGCCTGGACTTTTGAAGGTTACTAAAGATTTTCTTTTACAAAAGTCTATTTCAACAAGTGCTACACAAAAAAAAAAAAAAAAAAATCAGATCTTAAGCCAGGTCACCAGGGTGACCTTAAATGCATATTAATGAAGGCACTTGGGGATCAAGTTTGATATCAAATCATTTTTCTACCACTATTTGCAGTTAAGTCAGTTCAGCTTTACAATAGAGGGTTTTTAAGTGATCAGGAGGAATTAGAAGATACCTTCGAACCATTAGAGCTCTTTCTACAGGTTTTACATCTTTTTAAGAACACAGATCAAATGCAAAAGATTTTTAGCATCTATCAAGATAACTATATTTTGATGTAAGTCTCAACAGATGTTCTCTGACTAACAAGTCAAGATTTGAAAGGGTACTGAGATGAGCACTTTCCATATTCCAACATTTAACACAAATAGAGTTGAAAAGCACCTTCCAGGAAGAAGTTTTGCTATTTCAGCCCATCGGTTTCCCAAACGCTTGTGAGCTTCATAGATTATTCTGTCTTCTTCTTCTGTCCACGAAGACTTTTTTACCTCAGGATTGAGATGGTTATGCCATCTTTCTCTGCATTGCTTGCCTATTCTTCCCTTCAGATGTTTTGCAATTAGAGACCAGCGCTTTGGACCATACTTCTGAACTAATTCAATAACCTGGAATACAGATGAAAGCACATGATAATTTCAAAACCTAATTTACCTAATCAAAGGCTGAGAACACTGATAATCTCACATTTTAGAATAGCATTAATAATAGTCAACTGATATGAGGCCTAAGGAGGCAGACAGTTACTTGGGGGTTTAAAAATGATTTTTCAAGAAATCAAAAAATTACTAACTCCGAAATCTCGGAGTTTAGAATATAAGTGTATACCAATGAAAACATTAATTTAGAAGTTTCCTTTCTATCACCCACTGCATAAGCTGACATTAGGAAAGGCCAAAAAAGAAACAGGTAAAGACATTTCATTTGACTATTTTCAACAACAGTCATATGAGGAAAGACCCACACCTCTACACCTAGAAATGGAATGGAGGTTGGGAGTTCTTACAAAGCAGAAGCTTTTTCTTAAAGGACTAATGAGAACTGTAAAAAAAAAATCGATTAGGAAGACCATATTCATAAATTGACAAACAGTAGTTTAAAACATCTTAGAACAGTTTTTAAACAGCAGGAACAAGAAACCAATTTGAAAAACCAGAGGAAAGCTGTATTTGCATCTCCCTACCAGGCAGTCCAGGTTGTGCAGGCAAAAGGCTACAGTACAGATTAACAGCAGTGAGGTGAAAAAGCAGCCTAAAACATTGATAGCTCCTTTACACAAAGAAACAGTTACACAGAATATTCTGAAAAGAAACCAGAAGGATCATAGAGTCCAATGGCTCATACAGGGATCACTCTCACAACCTTGGCATTAATAGCACAATGCTCTAACCAAATGAGCTGATCTTAGGGTTGTAACAGTAGGTTATGAAATAATTTCCCTTATTCCCAACCGCTTGAAGTCTGGTGGGTTTGAGGAACAAAAGATGTAAATGAAACCTTTGATCTTTAGTGCTACAAAGAGATCCCCTCCTACTTGGTAAGCTAGAGTAATTTAGCCAGCACTCTCACTAATGGGAAATTAAATGCTTGAGCAGACTTGACATTCCATCTACTTAAGAGAGAATTTTTTTCTTCTCATACATCATAATATAATTAAAGTATCTATGTAACAAGATGCATCAGACATCAACTATATGGGAATGGAACTTAAAATTATACATTCTTAGGAGTCATATGCCAATTTTATTACAGAGCAGAATATCAATTAGTTTTTGTTACCCTCTGATCTTCTTCTTTAGTCCAGGGACCTTTAATCAATTCAGGGTTTAGTACCTTCTGCCATCGATGCTGGCACTGAAAATCTGAACGATTCTGAAACAGTTTTAGAAGACCAGTGTAGCTGTTAAACTCTTGAATACATAAAGCTGGAAATACATTCTAGAATGAATTATTATCTTATTCCAAATAAAAGACTTACTTAGAAATTTAAGTATAATAGTTAAATTCTCACTTATTATTTCTTATTCCATTTGCTTATAAAAAACTCTTCTCCGGAAAAAAACAACCTTGCATGAAGCTCTAATCTAATTACTTCAATGTACTAACTTGATAATCAAATTCAGAACTTACTCTTCTTTAAAGAAAAATTTGTATTTATTTTTGTGCTCATTAACTCCACACTTTCTCTGAACTTTGCGGTTGATCTATTTTTGACATTATCTATAACTTAAGGAGAGACATTTTTTAAGGAAATACTTTTTCTTTCAATAACAGAATACACTTTTTGCTAAATCCCAAATGAATGTATTCTCAGCTCTTTACTAGAGTGTTAAGAAAAACAGATTTAGATCAAATTTAGTTAACACGTACTAATTAAACAACATTGCTTTTGCTGGTCAGGACAGATGGTGCTTTTCTGTAGCTTCCCTAAGGATCTTTTGAAATATTGTTCCCAGTTATGAAAGAGAAGCAACCTTCACTTAGCCTCCTAAAAACTGTCTATATGAAAGGGTTGGTCCAATGCTTAGAAATATGCAGGTAAGAGCCTGGCCCAGGATAGCATACTTTTTTAACACTAGGACATGATTATTTACTTGCTTCACTGAAAGCAGTTGGACAGCAAATATCAACTGCAAGGTTTTGCTGGTCCTCTCTACCAAGTAAAGGTGTTACCATGCTAAGATGAAGTTAACAAAGTAGCAGCCTGCAGGACCAGAAAAAACACCCAGAACACACTAACACCTGAAATTACACTGCTGACAGTACCTTGAAGCTAATCACAAGTAGTAACTGTATGATTAAACATACACTACAGTTTTCTACAAAACATCATTTCCTGTTGAAGACAAGCTGCAAAAGACAGACTCAATACAGAATAGCTGTTACCATTTTGACAAAAAACATTCTAAACTGTGGCCTTTTAGTGCTTTTATCTTCCAGACATTTCTGAAATCATAACACCACTTGGAGAGAAGAGTAAAACAAATGACAGAATGAAACAACAGAATCGTTTCAGTCTGCCTTAGCCACAAAAAAAATCAAAAGCGATTACAAGGTATGTTCCCTCTCTCGAGAGTGACCTTGAGTGATCTACACTTTTTTTCAGGCAGAACGGAGGGAAGGTTTACCTGTGCCCAGTCCAGCAAAAAAATGAGGGTTTGGAAGCACAGCAGTTTGAGGGCCTTTACAATCCAAGATACCCTTGGTTTTCCTAGCAAAAGACGATCAGTAACAAGGTAAGTGTGAATTATGCCAGCCTCTATTATTTGGCTGTTGCAATAGGTCACCTAAAAAGGCTGTGCAGGCTCCATCGATGAGATAATCAAACTCAAACACTCTTCTGGGCAGCCTGCTCCAGCTGGCCTTGCTTGAGCCAGGGCTGTGAACCAGATGACCTGCAGAAATTCCTTCCAACATCAGTGACTCTGCAGTAGGCACCCGATTATACACATTTCCTATGATAACTGGGAAATGTTTTTTCAACCTCACTTGGGCCCAGCTGAACAACCAGTTTTTTGTCTCCAGAAGCATTTGTTTTCAGCTGGAGAATTTTTTACTAAACTGTTAGATCCGTTAAATGCAACTCCATACTACACCTACATATCAGTATCACCAAATGTATTTCCAAACTGCTTAATATAAAAGCTTTTTGACTCCCCTCTGTCATCCACTCATTTCACTGATTTTTGTAAGAGAATAACGTACATGAAAGGAATATGGATTTGCTTATTTGCTTTAAATTTATTATTTGCTTTAAGTTTAGAAGCTTTGTGTTTATTACCTGATATCTATATGTTGCCACTTGGAAAAAAAATCAGAAGCATGACAGTTGCACAAAAATATGACAAGAACAATGCAGACTTACAGTTGTTCAGCACTGAGAATTCAAGTCCTTTTTTACCTTACAATGGAATTTCCTGCAACCACATCATCCTGCACAATATTGTAAGAACCTCAAAGGTAGGAGGAGGTGTAATTTTTTGATTTCTAATAGTTCAATATTCAATACCACTTCTAGGAAGTTATTTCAGCCTAATATTCTACCATGCTTTTACAGCAGGCATTTTATAACATTTGTTCAGAAGAGAATCAATTCTAGTTGTAGGTACTTTCTACCATTACCTCAGGGAAGCAGTCATCACTGTAAAAGAAACAAACCCAAACAAAAAGCCCAACAAACACACATAAATAAATAAATAAAACACAGGTCCCCCCCTTGGCTATGATGGTTAGGAAATTCATCCTGCTCCTTTCGAGCAATGCAACCCACTTTCAGATGCAACCCGTACTTCTAACTGCTTCAGAAGCAACCTGTGAACTGTGGATATAGGCACCACAAGTAATGGAACCAGTAAGATACAGGAATATATTCCATAAAGAAAACAAATAGCAAGTTTGAACAGAAGGTATTTTTGATCATTTCAGATCATCATTGAAGACCAAGCCAACAAGGTTCTTCAAGGTCTGAGCTAGATCTCAAGTCTATTTCAGAAGCATCTTCTAAAATAGCTTTTATTACGTGCTTCTCCTTCTATTTCACTTCATTTCCAAACTAGACATATAACCAAAGTAAATAAACATTAAGACAACAACTGAAACAGAGATTCAACTTACTTGTAGATGACTAGCAATGAAAGCCCAATCATCTGTACCATTTTGTTCCACCAGCTTCTTTAGCCTTTCATCCTGTTAAAACATAACCTCAGCCAATAAATTTTACATGTTACCCGAATACAATACTAAATAATAACATATTTCATGAGCTTCTTAAATTGATCAGACTAAAGAAAAAAAAAATATTACCTCTTCACGGGTCCATTTCACCTTGCTACAGATCTTCTTCAAACCCTTTTGCTGTGGTACTTCATAGTCATGATCCATATACTGAAAGTCATCGTCTTCCTCACTGCAAAGTATAACAGAAGAGTGAAGAAGATAAAAACAGAGTTTAAAATACCTCTGAATAACCTTTTCTTCTAATTATTTGTAGATTTTTTCCAATCTGTGCATATTGTTCAAATATTACATATGGGATTTGCATGATCACAAGGTCTGCCTCCAGCAGTTCACCATGTCAAAGTAACAAATTATTTTAATTTCAAGGCCACACACTGGACAGATAACTCATTCCAAGTCAAGATTTAAATTTAAAGTAAAAACTACTTTTTAACACTCCTGTGTTTCTTATACATTTTTTATCTTTATTTTACATGAATGAGCTTATAGAGTCGTTTGTTAGGCTGCAAAATGCATTCACGATCCACCTCCATAACTGAAACAACAAACACAACAAGAATGTTAAAAAAGTAAATCTCGAGATTTTAAGTGGGCTCCTGACTTGACTAAAAGTGTTGCCTCGGTGTTACAGGAATTAGATACAAATCTTTGAAGACAGACACGTTCCAGAAGAAATAACTTCGGCATCAGTGCTGAGCCTCAAAGCGCAGACCCAGAGGGGCAGGGCAGCCAGGTACCTCTGCGACTCCGCGTAGATCACGCTCCATCTACTGGACAAATGTGGAACTCCACAGCGTGGGTAAACAAAGCCTTCCAAACAGGCGGCACAGGGAAGTGTTTCATGGAATCATCGCTTAAACTTCTGCGTCAGTGACTCATGTTAGTATAAATTCAAACACATGTGGAAACCTAGGGCTAACAACAAGAGCTGCAGTGCCCCTGCATTAATTATACCAAAGGCACAAAGAAGGGACTCACATCCCAATACACCGTTTAAATTAATAGCAGTTTCACAGAGTAATTTTTTCTCCGTTTTATTATTGGTACAAAGCATGACAAAAATATCAAAAATTCAGGTTCAAAACAAAAATTATTTCTGCTCATGCCTGACAATTACTTCAATCTTTCAATCAAAAGTATAAAAACCCTCCCTCAGTAATGAAATTAACCTATGCTGATGTCTCAAGAACAGACTCGATGGGCTATCTCTCCATTATTTTCCAGAACATGCAATGATGAGCACAGCATGCTGATTAACCACTTATACATTATTTGTTATTTCCCATTAAGTCTGTTCCTCTTAGCCACCGAGAATATACTTTATTCAAAAGCATTACCACAGGATAGTAACTGCCCAGCTCCTGCAGGCTTGCTTCTACATCCTACACCACATCTGCATTTGCTCTACTTAGCTTCACGATGCAGCAGTAAAACATAAATTAAAACTTTGCTGAGTTGCTGAAAGACAAGGCAGTAAACTTGTGGGAAGGTCAACAGTAACTTCTTCACTATACTTCCAAAACAACAACAAAAAAAAGAGCTGCAAACTAATTACTTGAAGAGGTTTGCATCAGGTGGCTTAAGACTTACAAAAAGAGAACTTAAACTCAGAATTAACAGTTTTTTCTGCCTCCCTACCAACATGTCTTTTTTCTTCTGTCCACAGGTATTTGACAAACTTCAGGGATCTATCTCAGGATTGTAATACCAAAATACACTTCTCATAATACCATTTCATATCAAGCAGGCCTTATAGTTCCCTTATAACTAGAATCAGGCCTTCTTGTAAAGCCCTTTGTCAACACGACCTCCTTAGCCACTGCCCAGCTAACTAGTTCGTGAGCAGTCTCCAGTTACATGAAAAGTCACAGGCATTCAAAAGAGGAGAAGGGGCTGAGGGTACACGGCAGTGACGCTGAGGAGAGCACCAGTGCCAGACAAGGCGGGGGCCCTGCGGGCAGCTGCGGTTCAGATCCCTGCACCGGGAATTCTCCAGCTGCACGCGTGTCCTACAGCCACAGCAGTGCCTCTGTCAGCCAAGCAGGCATTAACCTCTCCTGCACCTTGACCCCACCTAACAACCACCTAGTCCTGTGTCTTGTTAGACTAGTGCTATGATAGACTATAAATCAAATCCAGATTAATGACTGGGACCACTACTTCAACTTTTCAATTAAAAAGACAAAATTTTTAAACACGTGGGGTTCTTGTAGCTCATTTGACAATTCTTTTGCAGCTATGAAACTGCTAAAATACTGCACCTCAGTGGAAAGCAGCCACCAAGTTGCATCAAATAAGACATCAGGGACAATAAAGCAATAAAGTATGTATTTTGTGAGATCTGCTAGCTGTCCTTGCAATTCTGACTTGAGGACTACTAAAACAAAAAAATCAAGCTTGCAAATGCAACAACCAAGAGCAGTTTAACATTAAATGAATAAAATATTAAACTTAATACCATCTGGTGCAAAACAATTACACTTTCTCCTTGGTCCGTACCTCAATTAAAAGTCTTAAAGTCACTTAAAGTCACCTTTATGTAAACTCATAGCTTCAATGATTTAATTTCGGAGATACCATCATCAGACACTGACACAACATCCGCCTCGGGCTACCGATCTCTAACCAAACCTTCCTCTGCTATCCACAACCCGCTGTACTTTCAATCATGAAATCAAAGCACTCCGCAGCCATGGGAGATAACACAAGCTAAAGCTAGACAAAAATGAAACTACTGCGTGTAATACCACAGGTGAAAGTCCCTTAAACTACAAAATGCCGATTAGGAGTGCCAAGAAATATGCTGTCTCTGAGCTACTCTAGGAGACAGCCAAGCACAGACAGCTTCAGCAGTCAGCCTCTGCAAGCAAAGCCCTTTGTGGCTTACACAACT
Source organism: Nicator chloris (assembly GCA_013400495.1). Lineage (NCBI taxonomy): Eukaryota > Metazoa > Chordata > Aves > Passeriformes > Pycnonotidae > Nicator > Nicator chloris. The sequence continues at coordinate 87,871 of WAAE01009050.1, forward strand.
AGAACACCAAAGCACTGCTTTCTTCTTTTAGTTGCAGTTTTGGGTAAAAATATTCTCTTCTAATTTTTTTCCATGTCAGAGGAAAACTCTGAAGCAGTTTTAATATGTCTAACTTTGAAACCACCCCCAATTCCATGAAAAGTATGCATTCAAAACAAACCCCAGATGTCATAGATAACTCACCGAGTAACCTTTCCTTTCTCAATCCTAATCCTTCTCTTACATCTCTTTATAACTTTCCAGAAACTGATTTAAGACAAGAATAACCATAGCGACAAAACAGTTCTCCAAGACCCACCTTCCGAACGCAAAGCAAAGACACACCCATTTTCATATCAATATAACAAAACATGTATGAAAAGCCATTTAGGGCAGCTGCGGAAGCTCTTGTGCAAAATGTTATCTCTCAGGAATATTTCAGGATAGATTGCGATATCTTCAGTCAAAGAATAAGCCAGATGAGAAAAATTAGGTGCATTGAACATACTGGAAGAATCAACAGGCCCAAACCTTCACATCAAGGCAGTGCCAAAGTCACTTGGGAAGTGAAAAGGAAAAAGTCTTACTCCACCAGAAGGAAAATAACCAGCACGGAAAGCTACTGCGGAGACAAAGTAGTTGTTACTGACAAGCTCAGTTGCCCAGGTAAGCTACAACAAAGACGACCTGAGCGAAAGCACAGAAGCGAGAGCAGCTGCCAGGGAAAAGGCGGGATTTGTACCCGAGAGGAGGTGCCCAGGAGTCCAAAAGAAGAGATACCTGCGAGGGTGCCGGAGGGGGGGAGGGAGGTGGGCAGTGACAGCCGAGGCCGCGGCGGTGGAAAGAGGCCGAGAGCAGCGGTGAGGGGCGGGGCGGCACCTGGCTGGGATCCCGGGACGCGGGGGGAGCACCTGGCCGGGATCCCGGAGCGCGGGGGGGCACCTGGGCTCGGGGCGGCGGCGTGGAAGGCAGCACTGCCCGGGAGGGAATGGGGGGCAGAAAGCGCAGAGCGCCCCGGTCCCGCACTCACCTGCGCCGTCTCTCCGCCATCCTCGGCGCGCACCATAGGGGGGGCCGCCACGGCCGCGGGGCGCAGCACGGAGCCCCCGAGCCGCCCGGGCTCCCTCTCTTCACAGCAGGGCAGGGACGTAGCGGGACACCGGAGGATCAGAATGCCTCCAGCCGGGCAGGGATCCTCCCAGGGCCCGCTGCTCCCCGCGGTGCTCGCAGAGCCCCGGCGGCCGCCCTCAGCCCCGGCCCGGCCCCGGCGCGTCAGGCATGGCTCGGCCTGGCCGCTGCCCGCAAGGACGGGGCGCGCAGCGGCCCCTTTCTCGCCCCTACTGTGCCTCGCTCTCCGATGCTGTCAGAGCTGCCGCGAGCTCCGGCGGCGCCCGCCGCTCTCCTTCCCTCCGTCCCCGGGCCGATCTGCTCCGCTGCCCTGCCCTGTGTCCGCCCGGCCCCCGCCGCGCACCGGCCGCCGCCACCGCCGCTCGGGCTCAGCCGCCGGCGCTCGCGGCGCGCTCGGCCGGTNCGACGGCAAAAGAGTGAGAAACTTAACGGCGGGGCCGGCCTCGCGCGGCAAAACCGAGCGTCTCCTTCGAGCCGGAATCGAACCAGCGACCTAAGGATTCCCGCGGGCCGCGCCTCTACAGTCCTCCGCTCTACCAGCTGAGCTATCGAAGGGAGCTACGCGGTTTTTCCACTCCATGGTATAAAGCCGTTCTTCCGGGTGCCACTGGTGATGTCCGTCGCAACCAGGGCTGGAATTTTCTCCGCCAGAGAAGCTGCAACATAGCGACGCGCCCGGGACGAGCGAGCGGCCCAAACGCCCAGCAGCGGCTCCCGGACACTGGGCCCTGCTGCCGGCGGGTCGGTCAGCGCAGGGGGCTCGGCGCTCTCGGCTTCTCACGCTCCCGCGCCGGGGGCGAGCTACCCCGGCGTCCGAGGGCAGCGCTTCCCGCTTGCCTCCCGTGCAGAAAAATACATGCCCTATCGTTGCTCGCGTGCTTGAGGAGCGGGAAGGGTCTCATCCATCAGCCAGCCAGCGCTCTTACGGGGCTCCTGCTCCAGCCACGGCACGGGTCTGTCGGGGAGAGGCTACCCCTAAACAGAATCGCGTTGGAAAAGATCTCTCAGATCACGCAGTCCAGCGTACGACAACACCACCGTCAACTGCATCATGGCACTGAGTGCCAAATCCAGTACTTCCTTGAATACCTCCACGGGCGGTGACTACACCACCTCCCTGGGCAGCCCATTCCAGTGTTTAGTCACCTTTTCCATGAAGAAATTCCTAATGTCTAACCTAAACTTCCCCTGGAACAGCTTAACACTATGTGGTCTCATCCTGTCACTAGTTGTCTGGGAGAAGCTGAACCCCACCGGGCTACAACATCCTTTCTGGTAGAAACATGGCATCGCATCCTCGTGTAGCTATGCTGATGGATACGTGGACTCCACAGAGCTCCCAGCAGAACAAGGTGGGAGCAGCTGCTTTAAAGACAGGTGTTGGCAGCTGCACAGTCAAAAAAACCCAGAAGGGTAGGGACAGCATTTAAAGGTGCTCAGTCATGGTGTTCACTTGACACTGGAGTCCTCACATCCATCACAGAGCCAAACCATCACTTTTTGTTAATTGCAATGTGATTTTTACTTTAGTAGTCAAATCACGAAAACAGCAGATGGTTTCCTATCCATCATCTTTTTTCCAAATACATTTTTCTGATGGTTTACTTAAAGAAATTTGCTAACCACCACCAGCACAGAGGCAATGACCTCCAGAAACTATCACCATCATGAAGCAAAAGCTACATTCCAGCAGAACCTCTGTGTGCTCTAGGTATTTCCCTACACAAGTCTTTAGCTGGAACTATAGAATGGCTGGGGTTGGAAGGGACCTTAAAGATCATCTAGTTCCAGCCCCCATGCAGTGGGCAGGGACACCTTCCACTGGACCAGGTTGCTCAAAGTCCCATCCAGCCTGGCCTGGAACACTTTCAGGGACGGAGCATCCACAAGTTCTCTAGGCAACCTGTTCCAGTGCCTTACCACCCTTAGTAAAGGGTGATCATTTTTTCCTAATATCTAATCTAAACCTACTGTCTTTTAGTTTGAATCCATTCCCCTTTGTCCTGTCACTACATGAGATGCTCCATTTATGCTTTAAATTGTATTTAAAGACAGGTGCTCCACTCCCTGAATCATCTTTGCAGCCCTCCACTGGATCTGCTGCAGAAGCACCTTGTCTCTTGTCCTGAAGAGCCCAGAACTGCACACAGCACTACAGATGTGGCCTCATCAGTAGAGGGGCAGGATCATCTCCCTCGACCTGCTGCCAATGCTCTTCCTAATGCACCCCAGGGTACCCTTGGCCTTGTTGGGCAGCAGGGCACACTACTGGCTCGTGGGTAGTCTGGTGTCCACCAGGATGGAATACGCAGAAGTTATCTGAATAAACAAAGCTGTGTGTGAAGTCTGTACATCCCCACAGCACTGGGGCTATTCCCAGCACATTCTCACAGCACTGGGGCTGTTCCCAGTGCATTCCCACAGCACTGTCAGTGTTCCCAGTGCATCCCCACAGCACTGGGGCTGTTGCCAGAGCATTCCCACAGCACTGGGGCTGTTGCCAGAGCATTCCCACAGCACTATCAGTGTTCCCAGTGCATTCCCACAGCACTGGGGCTGTTCCCAGTGCATCCCCACAGCACTGTCGATGTTCCCGGTGCATCCCCACAGCACTGTCAGTCTTCCCAGTGCATCCCCATAGCACTGGGGCTGTTCCCAGTGCCTGCGGGCGGGAACGCCGGGCTCGCAGCGCCCCCTGCGCGGGCACGCGGGAACTGCAGACGGCGGCACAGCCCCCACGGCATTGGAGAGCAAAAATCCACTAAAAAAACCCCCAAAACCCACTAAAAACCCACCAAAACTCCAACTTCACCAGCACCACAAACCCACTGTTACAAGGGCGAACTCGTATCGTTGCTTCTTTCACGAAGAAAATTAATTCCTTGAGGGTTTTATTTGTAGTCTTTGCTAAGAGGTATTCAGCACCAACCTACATTCCCTGTGATGCACTGTTAGTATCCAGAGATGACAACGCAGCAGGTTTCCCCACATCAAAGCTCTGACAGGAGTCTTTGAACTACAAAAGCTGTAATGAAAAAGTAATATAAACCACCCCGAGACAGGATTTGTGTCATCAGCCTCGTACAGTATGAAATGGCATCTTTTAGCACTCATTTATATTTAATTCAAAGTGAAAGGAGCCTGAAATAAAAATATTATTGTCTAAATAGGTACCTTCTTGTATATTCCCATAATAACATCTGTGTTCCTAATTTGCAGGAAATAGATCTTGAAAACATTAGCTGAAGCAAATGGCTAAAAAATAAGTAGTGATGGTCTTGTTGTTAAAAAGAATAAAAGCCTAAAGATGTAGTTTGTTATGCCATCCAGTAAACATTCTCCTTGGAGCACACCACTAAGCACATATACACCTCACTTTTTTTTTCTTTTTTTCTATCCTGTTACTGTCCTGTGTGACAAGGTCTAATGTTTGGAGTTTCTTTTGCTCCTACATGATAAGAAAGAAAAAAAAATGGAGATGTATCCCCCTCTCTCTCTGTCTCCTCAGCTTCTAGTAACTTCACAAAACCAAGCCAGAGGTCTACTAGTCTCTTCAGAGATCTTTTAAGAAAGAAGGCACAAACAGACACTGTCTCTGTAGCAGGACATGAACTGTCCCCTCCCATCCCATCCGAGCTGTCATGCCCCACAAGCCACCATGCTGTTTGATAGGCTTCTGGTAGGACACTCACCAGCCAGCAGTGTCTGAGTCCCATTGTGCAAGAACTGCTTTCTGCCTTTGTTTGCCCTTCCCAAGACTCCCTTGTGACACGGGAGAGCCCAGTTCCAGCCTAGACCCAAAGAATATGACCATGTGCAAAGACATTGCTGCAGGTTCAGGGTGTCAGGAGGAGACAAATCCTAGCTCACAGACCTTGAGTCACAGTGGACATACTTCCTCTGGCATTTTTTGCCACTTTCCCTTAGAACCTTAGAACTGTTTAGTTAACTGACAAATCAAAACAAAACAACACTTGAATCAGCTGTTGGCATTTGGATCTTGCTTGGTTTTATAGTGTTGCTCAAGTACTAATAGCAGTGGGCAACACATTTCCAAAGACAGGGACCCTTGCTCTTACCCAGATGATTCAAAGGGCAAAGTGCCCTGGAAGAGAGAGTGATGGTCCTATCATTTGTTCCATTATTTATTCCTTCTTGTTTAGTTTCCTGCTGATCTGCATGGGAAAAAACTTCTATTAGGCATTCATTATGACCTTAACTAACAGCAGATTGTTCCTGCTGGGAAACAGGTCCCTTCCCGTGCATCACTGATGCTTCAAAAAATGTCACCAAGCTGCAGTGGTATGAAGGTACCAACTATAAGGCCATACATTAAGTCCATACGTACACTATTTTTTACTGCTCCAATTTGGTTACAGTTCCATCTATTTCCTGGTAAAGTCTTTAGTGAATAAAAAACACCAGTCATGATCCCACTGCCTGTTGTCACAAGGAAATGATAGGAAAACTCTGAAGTCACATGCAGAAGTCTGTAATTCTTTGCTGCTGTGCATTGGAATCTCATTGTGAATTCAGGCAGCCAATTTAACATTTCTCTGGACAGGAAAGCAGTACATGGATGTTCCCTGTTCGGAGGCACAGGGCGTAACATCACTGACTTGAAGTTAAGAATAATCAGTCTGTTCTAAATGTTCTCTCTGTAGGTCGTTTGGAAACCTTACAACAGAGGAACCCAGAGTCTTTGGGAAGATGATTCTCAGCACAAATAATCAACAAGGCAGGCAACCAACTTCTCTAGTATGAGAGAAAACTCTAGAAAAATTCCTACAAAGCAAACTCAAGAATCAGTTTTTTGAATTGTGGAAAACAAGAGGCTTATTTCCTCAGCAAACAGTTTCCCAACCAATTGCTGCCAGTCTCACAGAACTAAGATCTGTGAAGTAAAAGAAACCCTTGATGATTGTAAAATAAGGAAAAAGCTCAGTGTAGGTGACTTTTCATGTCTTTTACCAGGTATTTTCCTTTTAGTAGCCTTCAATATTTGATCACATTGCTCCAATGACTGCAATCTTCAGAGCTCAGCACTGGCTGAAACAACAAATATGTCAATCAAACCACATGTATCCATCAAGTCTTCAGCCCAGCTGCTCGACTTGGTCTCAATTCAATGTCACAGCACCACTCATTGAGCACCCATGGTGTGCTTGCTTGCCTCGTCCTGGTGGGCTTGAGCTTCCTCCTCGTGTTCAGAGAAATTCCCAATGAAGAGCACAAGGATACACACCAGATACTCTTTTAAATAAAAAAAAGGTTTTCATATGACAGGACATTATTATCTGCATCTGTTCTATGTCTCAGTACGGAAGATTCCAGCTTGTCATCTGTACTGCAGTCATGTCAGTCAGTTCAGGGAAGCTGCAGTTCAGAACAATTTCAACTTGCTATGTGCCTTCAGAGTCATACTTAGCCTTGTTTTATTCTTTTCTTTTTTTCCATCTGCTTGGCGTCAAAGATTCTGAAGGACAATTTTCTATCCATGGCTGATCTGATTTTGTTGGAATTCTCTCTAAATGCTTCTCATAACATTTCCCTAAAATGTTAAGTTTTAAAGGATCAGCCCCTTCACCTAGAAGAGTTAGCAAGTTCTGGGCACTTTGACTCAACCTATACAGTCTCTTGCAGGAGGGAGGAAGTACCATGACCTTTGCTTAATTCAATTAGCCTGTGTTCAGACACAGAAGAATTGCCTGTACTTTGTGATTTCATGAATTTTACTGTATTGACAGTGTTCATGCTAGAGTAGGGAGGGTGGAAAAAAAAGGCTTGAAGGCTACCATATCACAAAAATACCAAAATAATCTAGTGTATCTGGATGGGCTCAGAACTTACTCTGGTGCATTAACCTCCCTGACAATCATGCACACAAAACATCTTGCACGTTTCCAAAGCAGCCTATCAAGGAAGCTGTACAACTAATTGAAAGAATTCTGAGGTGGCCTTGAAATCAAGCCTTGGACTGAAAAAACAATCATAGTTTGCAGGCTCAGAAGACCAATAAAGCAGCTCCAGGGATATAGCCCTGCCAGAGACCAACACTAGGATCCTCTTGCACAGAGTGCAAGGAAATGGTGTCATTGCACAGCTCAGATGGATGCTGTCACTTCAAAACCAAGCTCTAAGCCTCACCTCATCTGCTGTGCAAAGTGTGGTGGCAGCTAAACTGATTGACAGCATTCCTTTGAAGAGACAAATTTCATTTGGCAACCACATCCCCTATGGTTTCAATGGCATGAACATTCGCTTAAATGAGGCACTATACAGGCAAATAATACTCTTTAGGGGCTGAAAATGGAACAGTCTTGAATCAATGAAAGAGGGAAAAACATTCCTAAGTTTACACCCAGACATTACCTATCATCTTGCTATCAACTCTCACAATACTTAGTAATGATACCACTTCAAGATTAGATTATAATAATAATCTCAGTTAACAACATCTCTAATTTCTCAAATGCTACTTGTTTATTTTGGAAATTATGGAGAAATAATTTTACTAGTTCTGATCAAGTATGCAAATATTTTAAAAGTATTTCACCAACATATTTACAAGTTTGGAGACCAAAGAGGACATTTGCAAGTCACCTGTTAATCAGGTACCAGCATTATTACCCCATGGTTTTAGAATTACACCTTTGCAAGTCATCACTAAAAATGCAAGAGAAGTCAACTTAATTCCTAGATTTTTATCCACTCCAGGGGTAAACAATTACTCTTAAAGAAAGGGACTAAAGTGATCAGAGCCAGAGTCAGCCAACCTGACAGGCAGGCAGCAGCAACAGTGTCCTGGCAACTGCCTGAGCTAGATTCGGGCAAGCCTAGATTCAGCCTAAATTCAGTAGTATCCAGGTGATAGATGAAAAGCACTGCCTTGACTTTCTACCCAAAAATGAAAACTATAAAAAGAACAGTGTTTTGATGCCCAGCTTTCCGAACAAGCAACAAGGCTTCCAACACCAATTCCAAAAGTAGGAACTACACAGACAGATCTGCCAGTATCACAATCGGCACTCCCAGAGGTGCTGGCCCATGCTGTTTGCATAACAGTAGTTTGCCTCTTTATCCAAGGCAGTGTTGCTCCCATGCCCGCAGAATTCCAGCAGGAGGAGAGACCAGAGATCAGAAGGTGCTTACAGATGCAAAAGACTGCATACGTCCATCCTGGCTCCATTTCTCCTGGCAGAACAGGTGTACATGAAAGGTCTTCGGTTACTGTAAATGTATTTTCCGAATTTGTGAAAAGGTGTGAGTTTATGAGAGTTTACAATGTAGAACCTCAGGGTTAGGGTTGGAAAGAAACAAAATGTTAAATAAATAAAAAATATTATTTTCACAGTGGCAATAGATATGTGGGAATTTTTGGGCTGCTGGCTTAATAGAGACCCGAGAATTCAAAGTTTCCAGACTAAGGAGGGAATGGGCTAGCTCAGCTGACCTCAAATGCAGGGAAGAAAATAAACCAAAAAAACATGTTGGTGAATGTGGCAGGGTAAAGAAGAAGTTACAGTCAGGAAAAACAGAGGGAACAAAGAAATAAATAGTGGCATTTAGTTTTTTCCATTGTACCATACCTTGACTTTTCTTATTTTGAAAGCAAAAAGAAGCAAGTACTCTTGACCTTTATTTTCTGCATCCCTCTTTGCTGCCTGCAAAAACAATTGCTATTTCCAGCATCTGTCTTAGGAAGCCAGGAAGGGCCTTATTCTAAGAAAGACACAGTGAAGAAAGAAGTAGTGTTCTTGTATGTGCAGTGTTCAGGTGTAGGATTTGGTATGTACTGAGCAATGCTTGGGCAGACTTGAACATACAAATAGTTAGAAATAAGTTATTTCATTTCCCGTGTGTTTAAGTCAGGCTCTTGCCTTTTCTGTGTGTTTCGGCTTTTTTCTCACTGCCACAAAACCTACACCATCATGGGGCAATGTGTGGTAAGGTCTCATCCTTTCTCTCTCATGGAGTTGAAATGTACATATTTGGCAGCTTCTGCACTTGGGAGAAAAGTGAATCTCAGGGAAATCCCCAGATTTGGAGTAACTGCAGCTTCTAAAGTTCCACCGTGGAGATGGAACAACATGAAACATTGTTGCCCTCCCGAACTACAAGGTGAATTTTTAGTAACACTGAAAAATCCTTATGCATCTTCTTCCCGTCTGCTGCATATGCCGGTAAGTACTCCCATCTGCCAGGAATCTCCCATTGCTCCTTTCTGTGCCATATAAGGTTTCTGTGCTTGTAATAAGGTTTTCTTATACATCAGTTTAATTTGTGTGAAATTCGATCATTTGTTGCCTGTTACTGTCTCTAAGAGGTGCAATATAAACAAGAGGACAATAAACTTGCAAAAACATCCGTGGTAAAAAGGATATAGAATAAAAGTTCAACAGACAGATGAAAAGCAAACAGGAAAGGCAGCCCAGCGTCAGAAGAGACCTCTTGAGGATCTGCAGAGGCAGCACAAATGTATGTGGGAAAGGAGAATTTAGGATCTGGCAAGTATTGCTCTACATTTACACAACAATGCAACAATCTAAAAGATAATTCATTTTGAAGAAAATCATCTTATACACTGACTTAACAAAGTAGCCTATAAAATCAAGCTTTCTTATTCTGAAAGAAGTTGCTTGAAGCATGCCTTATGGGTTTGTAAGAAGTGACTGTGCATTTCATGCAGCCAGACTCCACAGACTGTTGGCTAATCAGAACCACAGCATCATTTAAACCTTCTTATAATTTCTGGTAACTTCCTTCCATCTGCCATCTTTCTTTTAATTTTTCACTTATTGAATACAAGTTTCCCAACAGCACAGACCCAGTCCAGACCTACAGGATCACTTTAGAAGTAAAATTAGATTTAGCAGCAAGACAAGCCACTAGAAGTATTCTTTCCAGCAGAAAACAAAATCTGGTAGTCTTTTAAAAATAGAGATGGATAAAGTCCAAAAACAAGTCTGTGCAGCTATCTCATAATCAATGTTTTTCAGTAACAGAACAAAGAATAATAGTCTTTTCTGAAATCTCTAAAGTGCCTGCAAGTTACTGCAACAAAGGTCATGCTTAGACTGAAACCTAGTTCCTCTGACTGTGTTAACAGCTGTCCAGAATAACCCAGTATACATCAATTTAATTAATTCAAATCCAAATAATCCATTTCAAACCAGCTGCAGCAACAGGTTTTCTGCAATGTCAGCTTGGCCATCAACTCTACTGTGAATCCAAACATCTACTTTTCTTTATCCATTTCTGAGCAATAAATACTCAAAACTACACAAACCAGTAGAAGCCAACAAATATCAAAGCCTCTACATCAAGCAGAGCAACACGATTTCAATTAACTTCTACAGCCAGTACAAGGTGTTTGAACTGACTTTGTAATACCTAAAGCACCTTCCGTAACTCCCTACACATGCTGATGAATATCCAAGGTTCATTCTCACCCTGGCCCTAGGGATAAGATTGGATTTTGAGGAGTTTTATGGTGAGAGGAAGCCAGGGTTTTAGTGATGTTACAACAGATTTGCTGTGGACATGCATAAGAAAAAAAAAACTAGACAAACCAACCAACCAAATAACAACCCAAACCCAACATCTCCAATCCAAAATAAAAATTAGATATTAAGACTGTACAATTAGTTGCAGAAGTAAAATGGAAACACTTTGAAAGCACACTTACCTTTGTTGCTTCATACATTCAGTACTGGTTTTGGCTCATATTATAAGCACTGTACTAACAAAGATGAGGAAATTTCTAGCTTAGCATTAAGCATTTAAGCTTTTGAAATATAAATCTTCTGAAGGATAATTTTCAATTCTTCATGATACGACATACAATCAAAATTAATTCTGTGTATTTACACCCATCATTTTAAAGAATGCTTTAATGCTAGAACACTTGGAATGAAAGCCTTTCAGTAAATACAGGAAGAAGTACCAAGAGTTTTGCAGATGGGTTTTATGGCTTGTTTCTAGGCTCAGAAGTTTTGATTAAAGCCAATTTATGAAACAAAGTACCACATGTAGCTGGTGGGAAAAGCATAGCGATAATTTAGATAGTTGTCAATATGTTCATCTTTGAGTATTGCCAAATTTTCAAAAGCCCAGTTCTTCCAAATTGTGCTATTCATACTTGAGTATTACATGCACACATTAAAATTTTGCTACGAAATACATTTTGACCAACGTCTCAAATCACAGATTGCAAGGTATCTTAAATGTTGATTTGGTCAGCATTTTTCTACATCTTCTTCGTGATAACTTTGAAAAAAAGATTCAGGTCTTGAATTTTGGTCTCAAATATATGAAACATATATGGTTTAGAAATCTCTCAAATTCAAGCTCCTATGAGTTCAGTGACATATTTAGAATAGGCATGAGGTCAAAAAAACCAACTTTTTCCTTAAAGAATTTTTCTCTCAAAAAATTCTTCTTAAAAAGAACCATTACTAAAGGAAAATGGATTACATCAGATTTTACTTGTCTATTAATTGTATCAGTTTCTCAACTCCCGTACTAGTACTCATGCATGCAAGTATAATGCAATGTATATGCAAAATGCAGAAATTAATATATTTTCAACTGATTTATTTTGTAGGCAAATTAGCATTAATTAAACACTAATGTGTGAAAGGCTAGATAAAAATTACACCTTATAAACCCAAAGCAGATGTTTTAACTTATAGTTTTAATATAGCAATCAAAGAAAATTCCAAATACTGTACAGTGAAGTGTAGTATAGTACACTATATACTGTTATAATACACTATTGTTACATTACAGATAAAAAAAAATCAAATATAATTAGTACAGCAATCACAAATAAACCAAACCTTGCTGGGTAACAGCCAGTACTGTGAAGATGGTATAGTTTCTATGCTAATTTATTTTTAATTCAACATGTAAAGCACTTACTTTTTAAAAAGATTTTTTTCTAAATATATACACTATTTTAATTCCTATTTATACATTTTAAATAGCATTCCCTCCTAAAAGTGCACTCTTTCATTTCTTGGCAATAATCCTCATCAAACGTAAAATAACTCTGAAAATACCACTCTTGTTTCAACCTTTTATTGCTCAACCACAGGCATAAGGGCTCAGAGGGAATCCTGCATTCTAAAGATCTTAAGCAACTTCTTCATGAAGCTAAACTGATATCCACAAGCAAAACAAAGAAACCACTTTCTGTTGTGGCTTTTTTAACAAAAGGATTAACTTCATATTCATATTATTATTATTTTACAACAGCATGTAGATTCTGATATTTAAAAATAGGAGCCAAACAAATGTAGAGATAACAGTGGCATCTTCTTAAATCATTCATTTTCCATAGAACTCAGGTCGAGCATCACTCTCCCAACTGCAAACATACCAAGAATTTTGTTACCTGGCATTTTCAGCACATTGAAAAAGTAGCGAGCAACTCCACTAACCCTGTGACAGTGACAACAGATTCTACTTTCTGAAAGATTGTAAATCAAGTATTTTGGCCTCACAGGGTTGTTAGCACGCAGCCCTGTGGCACTGTGCCTCTGTGACACTGCTAGAGCACTCTGTCAGAGGCAACATCCAGCTCGTATTTTGCAGCCAGCACACGACTAGTAAACTATATGGGATTCAGAAAGCCAACAATACACACAGCTGTTTTGTGACTACAACAGGGAAGACATCCCAAATACATTTCTTTGATTTCATTTGAAAATCTGCTATTTATTTTCCCTCGCTGAAATGCAATCCAATCAGAAAGAAACAGCACTATCAAGAAGTCAACCTTACTAAGCAGCCAGCCATTTGAAGTAGTAAAAGTCTTGCATTTCCTAGGAAAACTGAACTGTTCTCCTGAGGTTTCCCATATGCTCATCAGCAATCTAGTTCATTTCCCTTTTTATTGTTGTACTAGGCCTGTATTTTTAGTAATCATCTCTTCTTTGGGTTATACATACTAAGCCATAGTAACATTTAGGATTTTCTAATAACGTCTTCTTTGCCATGAGACGCAGTGTAGAAGATTGTTGGCCTTCAGACAAGAAAGTAATCAAGGTGGGTACTCAAAAACCACAACCTCTTTCCACAGGCAGTCTGGTAGCAAGAATTTGGATAGGTTGCCTTTTCAAGAAAAGGGCACCATTCTTGACATTTGAGAATTTCTACTGACACATCTTCTCACCCACAATGAGCCGAAGTCTTCCCTGCCCTTGTACCCCATTAGCATTTTCCTGACTCTAAGAGGGAATTCTAACAAGCACACTGGTGCTCCTTAGACAGGCACACAGACTTGTCTCAACTTCCATTTGCACCCACTGCCAGCAACCAAATAAAACATCTGTTCCAACTTACACTTCAGGGTTCTTTATTTCACTTCTTCTGCACAGTCACACATCTCACTGGCATGTAGATGAAGTTTAGCTTCACTTGAGAGTATCAAAAGCTATCTATCTTTCTCAAAACCACTGATACTAAATGCATGAAAAAGCTACGTGAGGTAAGAACACTGCAAAGAAATATGCACAATCCTGCCTTCCAGAATTCACACCAGTGGATCTTGTGACTGACACCATTTTACCAGTGCTGTGAGACCATCTTTTAGGAACTGGAGGGTTCTGAACTACACGACTTGAGTGGGCCAGAGATGACACTCACTGTGAGTCAAACAGAGCTATTATCTGTTTCTACGTCTATTTAGATAAGAAGGAAAATGTCAAATTACTGCTGAAATGGGAACTGTGTCAAAACTAAACCAAGCCTTCCTCTTTACACAGTAAAAGGCACACAAACTTCTGCAGTCTTATCAGAAAGGCATGAAAGAAGTAAGCATTTTTTCTTGAAATAAGAATGATGTGCAATAAATATTTCAATTTATTTCAAACTCAAAATTCTCTCATATACACTGCTCGCTCATTATTTTTCCAGCCAAGGAAGACTTTTTTTTCCCTAAAGAAAAGATTAAAACTGTCAAAGCATTGGTTACCTGGTCTAAAATGCAAGAGATCCAGGAGATTCCTCCCCCTCAGCCTCTCCCCATTGAAATTCTTTCCCAGGAACAAGTCACTACTATACTTTTCTAACACTGTGACAAAGCACAAGCCTCTACTCAACATTTTCTATATAGATGCAGCCTTCAGCGAGCTAGACTGATTCATGGGAGACTAAATGTTTTCAGAAGTCCTGGCAGGCTTCCAGGTGCTGCATGTGCATCCTGTTTCTCATTGAATAAGCCCTGCCAGTTAATCAGTGCATCAGCAAGGTCAGTTCTGGCAAGCCAATTACTTCATACATTCCAAGTTTCCAAATTGCTAACTTGCCAGATAGCAATTTGAGATCTTAACATTTTTCATTTGTTTGTGAAAATGTGATGTTTTTATTTTACCTCTAAGTAGTGTACGAAACCATAAAATATTTGCACCACCTACATAGAAAGTTAACCAACAAAGGCATTTTAATTTACTTTGACAAAAGAGAAGGGCTATTCTTTAAGTGACTTGCTTCATTTCAGTTCTGCATACAAAAATAAATCCTTCCTCATGGGACATTTTATCATACTAATGCTTAGAACTGTTTAAGTGATTAGAAATGTAAAAAGTGAGGAGACTTTTCTGAATACAAACATATACAACACAAACCACATTTGTGAACTGGTAAAAACCTACATGTGCACAAACAGACTTCAGTATTTAAATGCTCTTAATTCCTTGGAAGCTGTATTAACATCTTTTCATCCACTCAATGTTATTTTACCATGAGAAGAAGCAACAACAGTGCATTTAAATGACTATGAAGACAGGAAGCAAAGTGCAGTATCAGAAACACATTCCATCCTCAGGGAGCAAGCACAATGGCTGCTTCTTAAAAACTAGCACTACAGGTCTGATGAACACACTACTTAAGTGGATACCAGCTCTGTTATCACCGATGCAGGAAAATCTGCATCACAAACTGAAGTGAGGCTGAGAGAGGTGGGTAGTCTTTATAGACACTGAAACAGCATGTATTCCTTGTTCCCACAGAGTAAACAGTGAGCTTCTAAAAGCTCAATTATCACCAAACACTTTAGGATAACGTGTGTTAGAGACTCATTTCCTTCCAATGAATTGTTAATTTGCTTTTAAGAGGACAGCTGTTAATTCATTTTTGCCATTTCTAACCAATGCTAGCAATCTAAGTCTTCTAAAAGAAGTGGATTTGCCATCAAACATTTGCTCTTACTTTCAATTGCCAACTTCTCTCCTGTAATTGTCTCAGAAGTTGCACAATCACCTGACCAGTTTGGTATTTGGGAGGAAATAAAGACGTGCTACCAACAGAGCACCAAAATGGTTGTGATGGCTCAGACAGCCATGCATAACCACACCACATTCAATATATCTTCATCATATGCTATGTGGCCTTTTTCTAACTTGCTTTCTAACTGACAATAGGAGAACTTAGACTTCAGTTTACTAAAGTTACACTTACTCCAAGATTTCTGAGAGGAGGATGTGAATGAAAAAGTTATTAAACTGGAGAAGTGCCTGCAAAATGTAATTAAAAGTACTGTATATGCTGCATTATCAAACTGAGCAGAAGTTTAGTTTCAGTTACTTTTTGAAATTTATGTCTGATTTATGATAACAGTGTATTTTTTATTGGAATTAAGTACCTGGGACAGATTTAACTTTGCCATGTTTCTAGTTTTGCCTGTTCTAGCCCTTCTGGTAACCTTAAGCTAGCATGGTAAGAACCTTGCACGGGCTTAAATTTTAAGACTTTTAAGAAATTAAAAATTACAAAGAATTTTCAAGAACCCACATGTACAGCAGATATTCATCTCAGTGCATTTCCTAGTAACTAATTTACAGGTAACAGAGCCAGCCTGGGCAGCAGTATGGTAATATTGAAAGCTATTGCCAATCACATGCTTATCATGCACTGAATAAGATGATATAATCTTTGACAGACATACAAGATTTAGTAACTAATCATTTTGTGTGGCCCAGCCAATAAACATTACATTTGAACAGTAATTTCTTCTACCCTTATCAGATTTTAACCTATCAAGAGTGATCCATTGGCTCAGTTGCATTAGTGATTCCTGCATCTTGACTATCCATCTCCTCAAGCTCCTCAACAGAATTTCCCTTTTGTGCTTTAGACCTCGCAGGGAATGTTGTTCCCACAGAATTCACCATGTTACCATCAGTTGATTCAGTATTCAAGTGTTCAGTACCACCTGGTGCAGAGAATGATTCAGGTAAGGCAGCCTGAAAGCTCCCAGTTTTAGCAGTTGAACTCACTGCCTCTACTTTTCTTTGAGATACATCACCTGATGCTGACTGCTCTGCATTCTGATCCCGCAAATGTCTATCCATTGAAGCCTGAATAGAAGAGACCATTTCCTGCAACTTTTTTCTCTGTGCCTCAATCAAAGTGGGGTCAAGCTGCCTGCTGTCTCTCATTGTCACAACTCCTGGAGCAATTCGAATAAGCTCACTGTTACCAGAAGCAGCTGTGAATACAGAAGGCTCAATTTTAGCAGAAGGACTGAAGTCCGTTTCTGTGCTATGCTTTCTTAAAAGTGGTGTTTCCCTGGCTCTTTGATCATGTTGTTGACTACTAGATGCAGTTCCTAGGGAATGACCCTTCCCTTGAAATGCAGTTATGTTATGCAGTTGTTCAGATTTCTTTTTCACTACTCCACCACTACCCAGCTTCAGCATTCCATGTGAAGGACTTGCTTCCCTGCTTCTTGAAGTAGCTTCTGCTCGCACTTGACTTAAGGCCTCTTTAACCAGCTCTTCAACATCAGGACCGATGGGGAAGTGCCCGGCAGCATCCACACACAGCTCTAATCTGTCTTCTGCTGCATTGTACACAAAGTTTTTACCAGGCAGATGTGGAAAAGTGCAGTGCTTGCCATCAGCCAGACCTGCAAAGATAGGAAAGGTTATTCAAAGTGCTAACATATTTCCAGGCATGCTCTGAACACACAGCACTACTGTATTTAAATTCACTGAATCAATATGTAAAATCAAACACTGAAAGTTACTACTGTGGGAGAAAACATTTAGGCTTTTATGGCATACGATAACAACCACAGTATGCTGCAAAGATGCTGCTGCCTTCTCTGATGACTCTGATGAAGAGACAATACCGTCCTATTACAAGATAAAATAACCACACCACTACAACTTGCAGTTCTATGCTTGCAGTAATGTAAAACAAGCCAAACCCCACCACTACCACCAGCCCACACCCCCAAAAACACACAAAACCAAATCATCAAAAATCAGAAAACTGACAAGGAGAACATTTCGAAACACTGTCTGGAGGAATACTATTTAGCACTACTTCCATACTAGTTAGAACTGTAGTAGGATTTCTGGTTGCCTAACTGCTGCTAAGCCTGAGGAATTTCACATTTGCTATTTTGTTGTTTTCTCTGAGGGGAAGTGTTGCTAGATTAACAGAAGTGTTTCAAGCTTACTGTATTTAGTAGTCCTGAAGATTATAACTATTAACCTTTACAAAATAAACATAAGGCATGATATTTTTGATCCACTGTTTAATTGTTCCACTTACAATTTGACCAATCTGTTAAAACTGAGAGTTCACTAGATAATTTTAAGTTCTGAAGTTTCTGTGTGCCAAAAATGGACATTTTTTACATTTTTTTACAGTTTATCACAAAACACAAAATAACTCTTTCAATTCTGTCCCACTCAGGCTGTGGTAAAAAGCAGTAAGGTATCACTTCAGTGATGGTGGCTTTCTGTGAATTAAAAGCTATTTGCAGATGGAAACTTGGCTGCAACCATTCTCTTCACTTTAGTTCCATCAGCTATGCATGGAGAGCTACAATGAAAACAACACAGTTTAAAAGGTGCCAGGAACAGGTAAACTGTTGGGATTTTTCCTCATTCTCAAAATTGTTGAAGAAAACCACCATAAATTATTCAGAAGAGAATAAACACAAGCAGCAAATTCTTTTTCTGTATTACCAAACACAGTGCTTTCAAAATGAGTATTCTGGGCAACAATGGAAAAGGTCATTCAATAATTTGATAAGTCATTAAACTGTTTTCATACTAATGAACCTACTGATCAATCTCACTCATCCTCCACAGCTTCTGATTCACACGTGCACAATTGCAGAGGACCTACAAATAAGATTTTATTTATTCTGAGAGCTTCAGACATGTAGCTCCTTTCTTTGCATATCCATGGGAACCAATAACCAAACAGCCAAAATGCAGAACAAAATTTAACCTCAAACCTGTCTAACTTAGCCTGAAGAACTTATTTTAAGTACATAATTTAGCAGCTCAACTTTCATTTGCAAAAGAGGGAACTGTAACAATTCCTATGATTGACCAAAACTGCCTCTGAAACTGCAATACTGAAGTCTCAAAGTAAGGTCTTAAACAAGATCTGTTAAATCAAATTTCAATTGATTAACAGTACCTACACTTCACAGACATCTTTGTTTCAAAGGTCCAGTATGACAGGTGCATTATTACGTTACCTAAAAGATTACAAATAGCTAAGTAGCTTCTTAAAGTGGCAAGATGAGTCAGGTTGTTGCACACTGGAATTGTAAAAGTTTGCTAATGCTGAAATAGGAATTGTACCTACCAAGACAGTCTGTATTTGAAATTATTGCACTTATTTGTATGCAGGCATTTTACACTATTATCTCCTACAGCCTTATTTCTTACACAGTAAGCTGGGAAAAATGGCTTTTAAGTCAGACATTTTTGGTGAGTTGGGTTAAAATTCTTGGATTCATTTCTGGCTTTCAGATCTGGCTAGCCATTAATTGGTCAAAAATACCCTTTCCATCAGGCACTGTTTAAGCTGATTCACTTCCCACAAACAGTACACTACTTGTTACTGTACAGGCATTGTAAAAGAAGGAAAACGAAAAGGGAACAGATCTGACATAAGACACTTGCATGCTAACTCTATTATCTGGGCTAATAATTCAGTGAGAGGTAGTGGGCATTGAATGTATCACACATTTTAATTTATTTCCAGAAATAAGTAAGATAAAGTTAAGGTTGATAAAACTGCCTAAGAAAAATTGAACAGCAAGAAAGAAGCAAAGGAACCATTATAATTGGTGAAACCACAAGAGTTGAACTGTGAATGCAAAGATTTCATCAAGAAAATTATCTTTGAGAAACAATAACTCCTTAGTACTTTCTTCTCTTAAGAAACAGTTGCTGTTCTTCGTAGACAGATTCTGTAAAGCCACCTAAAAATCAAATATACTCTACTTGCTTGCTTATTCTGCACAGAGCCCAAGATGCAGCATTCAGCAATTCAAGAAGGGGATGGATAGTTTTGCTTTTGAAAAATAATCTTAGGAATATGAAAAACAAATTTAACCAACTATTTAAATTTAGAACATGCAGTACCCCATATAAAATATCTACTAAGAAGCAGACAAGAAAGGTAAACTCCTTATCCAGTAAGCATCTTAAAGTAACAGGAATAGGTCCTATGATTTTGTTGTTGTTTGATATTTACAGGAGAAAAAAATTAAGAAAAAAAAAATCAGTTGACTTTTTTTGGTCATATTGCCATTAAAAAGAAGAAAGAGTTGTTTGTACAATTCAGGAAGTGGGAATTTCAGAAAATAAGAGGTTTAAATTCAGTGAAATAGGTTTAGGGAGATTCCCTAGTCTCAGTATGTCTGAAGGAGCATTAGCAGTTCTCAAATATTGTAAGAATGAAATTTTACAATAGCAATAAAATAAAAAAAACAAGTTTATGCTTACAAGTGACTCAATACCATTTTACAACTTTTAGGACTTGGAAACGGAGGGAGCAAGGAATAAAAACCAAACAAAAAAATACCTGTTGTTTTCTTCATTATGCTGTAGAATACTCCACCCTGCTGAAACAACTGAGGAAGCCCCTTTGCGTAAGACCAAACATCTTCTCCTGTAAAAATCAAACACAAACATTAAAATCAAACAGTTGTGTTTCCATATTATAGACAATGGCTGAAAATGTAACTCCTTAAATCAAAAGTTGAATCCTCGCTCTCTTCTATGCAATTAAGAATTTGAATTTTTATTGCAAATGCACAGAACAGGAGCCTGGGACATTGAAAGACTTTCAGAAAAACATACCACTGTCTGCAGTCATATATCCTACATGTTCTAGTACAAAGGTTCCCAAATTTGATTTGATCCAAGGTGCAGCTCCTGGTTCTTTGCCAGGCCCTACACATGAGTCTCCATTCCCTTCCTATCTCTGCTTTCAACCTAAACTAGGAAATTACTAACCCACTTCCAAAATTCAAGCACACATCCTTGCTCATTAAAACCGGAATTCTATATCCCTAGTCTGAAAAATCGGAGCTCAATTTCACAGCTACCACACAGCAGACTTAATACTGCAGCTGAGACACAACCGTCCACCCAGGCAGTTGCATAGAAGCTGTGTCTGTACCTTGCTTTACTTGAGAGTTAGAAACAAAATACCAACTGTGAGGCCCTGGCAGTCCTGTATAACCAGTGTTTCTCAACAATGCCAAAAATGGCATTGAAATGTGACAACCTTAAATGCCATGGAGAGAAAAAAAACCCAACCTAGACTACATAAGGAAAGGAATATAGAGAAGAGAAAAATTGGGTTACAGTGATGGAATATCAGTGACCTAACAGCACCTGCTCAATCAGTTCAGATCTGCATTTTGCCTATACCCTTTTCCTTATTTTGCTAACCACTCACCTGCTTTAGAGAAGTGACATGTGCTGTAGCTGTCTAAGCAGTACAAACAGAAAGTTCTGATAAATTCTATTCTCCTGATGCAGAAACAACTACGGTGCATACACATTTTCAGAAAAAAACCCTGTTTTTCCCGCTTTCCATCACATATTCAGGGAACATATCAAGATATTTTAGATAGAAATTGCCCCCTTCTGTAGGGCTTGAAATCTCAATAACCACATCTCTCAAATTTCTATTAAGATTGGAAAATGTAAATCTTCAACTATAGTTAACTGGTTGTACTACCTGGATAGAGATAGCTGGAATGTCTGAGGCTGTAAAATACAACCCACCAATATGTCTTTACTTGCTGGTATAAGGAAAATAAAAGAGCACAGGAGGCACAAGACTCTGTATGCTCCCCTGCTCATCTGCTGCCCCACAACTATCAATCACCTCTCCACTTCAGGCATTACTCAAGCCCCTATTCTCTTTACAAAGGTACAGCACACATTCACCACATTATGTCTTTGGATGTTTTAAAGACAGGAGACCTATATAATCTGACTAATTTTGAAAACATTCCTTCAAATCATATATGCTCAGGCTCATTGCGTTCATTCACACATCAAGCTCACAAATTCGGCCTTCACTTCCAAGATAAACATCCAAATAATAAACCAACTGCTCTTCTTTCCTATTTTCACAATCTACTGAAGGAAGTCTTCTGTCACTGCTACCTGTGTTTGTACTCTCACTGACAATTTGAAATGCACTTCCCTATACACAGTGTCTCCAGAGCATCACTGCTGTGCCTCTTCCAAGTCTTCCTGACGGTTTAAACACTGCCCACAGGAATCAAAACAACCACTGCACTGAGAAGTAACAGAATGCAGCTGTCAGTCCACTGAAGCCTGAAGAGGCCACAGGCAGCAGGACTCCATACTAAGGACTCCTTTACTGCTGCATCTAGCAATCCATTACTATTTGAAGGACTCCCTTCCATGCCACAAGACAACCACTGGACTTCACTAAGAAGCCCAGTTTTAGAATTACTGACATTTTTCAAGGAAAGATTCCCTATTTGCTGTGGGCATGATTTTTCAAGCCTTGCACAAGGGAAGCATCACTGTTTAGACAGCCCTTTATGCAATACTAACAAGTACTACATGCAGGAAAGCATGGAGAGCAGGGCTCACAATACAAAAGCATCAGCCACTGAAAGAAATACAAACTAATGACACTGTTTTGATAGACATCTCCCACTGGAAGCCCAAAAAAGCCCACAGTTACAACTGGACTTTCCCAGATCAGAGGAACTAGGCTGTGTGACTCAACCAAACTACATTTGAGGTCTGCACATTTTTGTTGTTAGTTGAGTTTTGCCGTTTGTTTTGGATTTGTTTGCCATGGTAGCGAGATGTTTATAGGTCACAAGTTAATTTGGATGATCATTTAGTTAGATTAAAAACTCCCTCAAGACACTACATTTATCAAAGAGATTATACTGTTCCTACTCCAGTACACACTTCGTCAGACCAGATCCCAGCCCCAGAACATGAAGGTATGGAAACAAATCCAGACTGTCCTACCCACAAACAGGCCTTGTTCACTGGTATAAGGTAGCCTGCAGCTGCTGCAAGCCCAGGACTGTCACTTCAGACAGCAGAGAGAAGACACAAAGCGCAACACAAATAAAAACCTCAATTGATAAATATATGTTATAGGGAACTACAGCTGGCTTCAAAGCAAGCTGGTTAATTCCAAGAAAATCCTGGTATCAAGTAATACATTAAATTTAAACCTGGCTATTTTGAGTCCTTGTCTGTGGATGAATTCATCAATGAAAAACAAACCAATCAAAATAAATTCATATCTCGCTTGCACATATTCAGAGTGCCTCTCCATGGGTATAATTAAATCTGGTTTAAAATATGTTTTAAATATGTTAATGCAAAATTCCAATTCCTTTAGTAATTTCCCTATAGAACTCTGTATTTTGAGTGAAACAAAAAAAAAAAGAAGAGAAAGCTTTACAAAAAATCATGCATATGTTAATTGGTCCAGAAATTACAGTTTTTAATTTCCCAGGGCTTTTTTTTAAATTATATACAGAAAAATTAAAGAACATGATCTAAAATTCTAATAAGTAGCTGAGACCAGAGAAGAAAAATTCTAGTAGCTGAAGTAAGAAAAATATTTCAGCCTACAGGAGACTCTGTATGAAAGAAAATGTTTTAAGCACACAGAATGAATAATTATAGATGTTTGAAGACACACTTGCACTATGGGCATTGGGGAAAAGAAAAGTGTGTCTGGCCCAATGAGCTATCTCAACACCATCTCCCCTCTACACATTCTGATCTCACTGCATTACAGGAATGTTTTTAGCAGAACAAAGTCACAAAGCTGGCTCTCAGACCTTTGCAGCAGTTTTTTGCAGTACAGAAATGCTGTGGAGAAAAACTAAGACTTCTTGTCCCAAAAAGGCTGAATATCCCACCTTGAGGAATTGCCACACTCAAGAAAGTGCAAGGACTCAAGAAGTTTGTTAATCTGTTGAAAAATCACAATTGTGAACAGCGTAGTAACTAGATTTCTCCCAGAAGTATTTTTAAAGGAAAATGAAGACCCAGTGACAA
This sequence comes from Nicator chloris, assembly GCA_013400495.1. Taxonomy (NCBI): domain Eukaryota; kingdom Metazoa; phylum Chordata; class Aves; order Passeriformes; family Pycnonotidae; genus Nicator; species Nicator chloris. The sequence goes on from WAAE01009050.1 coordinate 111,327, forward strand.
AAGTGATGATGTAATAATAGCATCTTATTCAGTAGTCACATAAGGTTTTATAACAGGTTGGTTTATCACTTGCTGCTGCTTTTACTTCTATTAGTAGTGTACAATGGATGCAGCCAGAGAAGGGTGAGAGAAATTCTATTCTAACCAGTGCTCTTAAAGCAAAATCTAACAGCAGTGGTGGCAAAGACAAACAGTCATTCTTTCAAGATCAGCTCACAGTTTATGGATAAGCACCTGTAAAATAATGACACACCTCAATGCTGAAGTAACCAAGATATTTTTAAAGCATGCCGAAGTTTTTTGAAGTCAGTAATTATACTTTCAGCATTATTTCCTGCAGACAGGAAAGCACTCTTTTAAGCTTCATCTCAAAATTAAAACAACTTTTAAACCTAACTTTTTCCTGCACTTTGGAACCGGGGTGTAAATGTCAGCATGACAAGGTGAGTAGTGATTCAGCACACTATCTTGTAAAAGACACAGAAGTACACAATCACACTTGGAAAAGAACCAAAGGTCTGCTTGCTGAACTTCTGACATACCACTCTGTGATAACGTAATTGTTTCGTTTCTGAAACATCACATGCTTTAGCCACACCAAATCCCTCCAGCAAAAGAGAAGGCTCCCACAAAAAAAACTGTAAACATGACTATTCAACTGGTTTGTGGAGCTGAATGTATGATAATTACAGTTCTAGTTCCTGCCAGAAAGCAGCAAGAACTGTGAAACCTGATGAACAAAATACACAAATGAGGGTCCAAGTCTCCTGAGTTCAAAAAGGAAAATAAAAACCACAGGCACCTGAGAAAAGTCCTTTTGTCTTGAATTATTCACAGTAAGATTTACATGACTGATAATTTATAAGCATAGCTTTGCAACCCTATGTCCAACCTTTGGAATTCAGATCCATGTTCAGAGTCTCTCAGTTTCTCCTCTGTTTATATTCTGAAATAATAATTTTCTCAGCTCTTTAAAAAGACCAGATCTTCCTTTAAAACTAACAGATTACCTAAGGAGGAAATGTCAGGTTGATTTTCTTAAGACAAGACAACACCCTGTGGGGTCAAATGTCAGGATTTCATCCTACTACAACGGTGAAAATTTCTTCCTCAAACTTCCAGTGAGCAGACACTCAGCATCCCATTCTCACCCCTGCTCTGAATTTATTCCTCACGTGAATTTATTCCTGATCATCTCACCTGAGGGAGATGCAGGGAAAAAAAGTCTGTAGCTTCCACACATACTCTTCAAATGTGTGCCTAATGAGAGGCAGGAAAAACAAACAGAGACAGGACAGCAGAGGCAATGCAATCACCTCTAACAAAAAAATTGCTAGATAGCAATTTTTAAAAGAGGACTTTATAGCAAAGGAAGAACAAGTATCTCGTATACCTCATATATACATTTATAAAAGCCACTGACAGCATATTAAATGTTCTTCTAATAGAGGAATAAGGGAATTAACCTGATTAACCATGATTTAAGAAAAAGGGAAATGTGTATGTAACTACAGTTTGCAACATGTTATCTTCTATTTAAAAACACAATTTTGAAGAATGACACAAAGTCAGCCTTACCCATGAGCGTTGCCAGAAGACAGAGCGAATACATCTCCTTGTCAACTTGCTCCTGCAGATCCTTGGACGAGATCTTACTGGTCACAGCGACATCCTCGTGCTTCACAGCATGGGCTGAGTGCGCTGAGGCAGCCTGCCTGACTTCCTCCTTGCCCTTCAGGATTTCTATGGCAATCCTGTCACCGTGCTGCAAAGGAACGGGCTCGTTTTCCATACCTTCTTTGGGAGGCAGAAGCTCTTTTGGAGGAAAGCCGTAGCGAATACATTGCAAATACGGGGGAATATTAAATTCTCTAGCTATGCCTTCCTGGAGCTCCAAGAAGGTGGTAGTGCACTTCAAGGTAAGCATTGACTGCCTCCCATCATTGGTGGTTATGCGAATTTTCTTTTCTTTTGCAGATGTTGGAGAATACGGGGTTTTGGTTGGTGTAGCAGGTGCGGACGAGGGCCCCTCACGAACAGTCCCAGGAGAAGCAGTCCTGGGTTGCCCTTTATGCTCTTGTTTCAATTTTTCACTTTTCCGTTTCTGCATTAAGGAAGCCTGGTCCGTAATGTTCTGCTGAATAGTTCTTTCAGTTTTGCTCATATTCAGCTCCTCCTTGTGCAAAGTTTTAGTCTTCTGTCCAGTCAAAATGATTTTGGTCGGAAGTTGCGACTCTAACTCTGGTCCTTGCTGTACATCATCAGCTCTTTGGGCATGAGCACCATCGATATTTACAGGGGTATAATCATCAGGGTTCTTTTTGGCAGTTTGGTGCAGTATTGTGTTGACAACTTTCTGCACAAGAATCTCGCTACCAAATTCACCGGGGAAGTGCTTGGTAACAAGTTTCATGGCGACATCATACACGTTGCTGTTCAAAGAGGTGTCACTTTCATACTGGAACCAGTAGACAGTCTCTCTCACCACTCTTCCACCCCACTCTAGAGTTATAGGAAAAGCTTCAGGCAGATTGTCATATTCTTTACCTTCCCAGTAATGCTTGAATCCACAGCCACATTTGCCACCTGAAGACCTAGTATTAGTTCTGTCTCCATCAATATACAAAACAGACCCATCTTCTCTGACACGACGCATTAAGTTACCGTGGCACCAGTTACAAACAGTCAAATTACTCAGGCCATAGTCTGGTACCAGCACATCCTTCACGGGGTTGTAAGAACACACCAAACTGTTCAGGGGAAAACTGTAATTTTTGTCAGGCCTTAGCTGGCCGTGAGTACTTTTTGCCAGGTTATACAGCTTCCCCCCAGGAGCCAGCCACTCTGGGGGAACGTGATGCTCTGAGAGCGCCCCACAGATGAGGCACCTGTGAAGGCGGTTGTCCATCACTGCTTTTTTGGCAGCTGCAGTGACCTCTTCCGGCTGGACCCCTATTACACCAGTCCTTCTGTAGAAATATTGATGCACATCAGCTACAAGACTGGGGTGGATACCGTGTTTACTCATGAAAACCTCCTCCATTGCAGCAACAAGCCTCATCAAGTACTTATCCTGCAAACTTCTGTCTCCTCCAATAATACAACCACCATCCTCCTCTAACATGATGTACTTTTTGATGAGGTCTTGAGGAACTCCCCAGGCTTTAGGAAGTAGCTTCCTAGGCAGCTTAGGTAAAGAAGCACCTTTTATTCCAACCAGAGGAATATAATGATTACGTCCTGAGCTACTCCATGCAATACAGATCGGCTTGTTCAACATGCCGTCTTTCCCCGTGCATTTTTCCAGAGGTATCAGACCAGGGAGGAATGTTGCTGAATAATCTCCAGAGCTTCGCATTCCACTCAAGGAGTCTAACAGGATGATAGGCCGGTGAAGCACGTTGGCCAGACCAAAGATGTGAATATTCCTAAGGCCCATTGGCACACCTTCTGGAGGAACAAACAAAGGGTCACATTCATTGATAATATCCTCCCACTCTGCAGCATCAATAAAGTCATGGAAAAGCGCCTTGTAGTGGCTTAGATTCTCCTCAAAATGCTTCTTTAGATTCTCTCGGAGAGCATGCCAGAAGAGTTCCCTGCCAACAAGCGCTCGTGAGACTGCGTGGACAAGGCAGTGGCCATCTCCATCCACGTGGACAGGAATGAGGCACTCTTGACTGTTGTTGGCCTTCTTAATGTCCTCCAGGGTGTCGTGCAGGTAGATGAGGCTGCCCGAGCGGTCCTTCCCGTAACCCATGGTTTCGACGTGCTCTGGCTCGATGAGGAAGGCGCGGTCGCCCAGGAGGGAGCAGTCAAAGATGTCTCCCTGGTTCATCTCCGTGAGGAGCTTGGCTTTGCCAGTCTGCTTGTCCATCCCATAGCGGGCCAGGATGGGGGCCAGGAGCTTGCAGTGGTAGTTGGAGAGGCCATTGACTTTGACGAGCTCAGTGTTCCTGCGGGGGGGGCCGGCGCCGCTGACGCCCAGCAGCGCATTCCGCAGCAGGTTGTGTAGCACCAGGTCGGGGTCCGTCACCTCCTCCACGGCCAGCAGCTGCCGCTGCTCGTGGCGCCGCCCGCAGTCCGTGCACTCGATGCTGCCGCTGCCCTGCGGCCCGTGCGCCGGGAAGAACAGCCGCGCCTGGCATTTGGGATCGGGGCAGGTGCCCGAGAAGATGCGCCGGTCTCGCTTCTTGGAGACGGACGGAGGCGGCGGCTGCGGCTGCTGCTGAGGGGACGGCGGCGGCGGCTGCTGGGGCTGGGACATCGCTCCGCTCCGCCCGGGCTTCACCCGCACCCGCTCCTCCGCCGCCCTCACAGGCGCATTCCCTGCGCGCCGGACAACGACCGCCGCCTCTCAGACGCGGCCGGTGCCGGTGCCGCCCGTGCGGTACCGAGTGCCGAGTGTCGCTCGCCGCCTGCCGCCCCCCGCCCGACGCGGAAGCCGCCGCCGCTCTCACCGCCCCTCGGCCGCCTCAGTGCCCGCAGCGCCGCGGCCTCGCGCACTTCCACGCCGGTGGCGCACGCGCGGCGCCGCAGGGGCACACGGGAGCGATAGTTTCGTTCCCCGCCAAGGCCCGGCGTAGGGAAGGGAATACGTGCCAAGGAGAGACTACAGAGACCATAATGCCATGCGGCGGAGAGAAGGAGGGCGGGGGTGGGGCTAGCCTCCGCGGGGTTGCTGGGAAGCGTAGTCCACGGTCGGGTGGGCCGGGACGGACGCGCAGGGCACTTGGCGGCGCTTGTTGCGCTTCCTGCGGGAGTGCTGGGGGTGGGAGTAGGATTTGAGATGACACCCCACATGTACATTCCTGCTCTGTCTCGCTCGGGTGTTAGTCTGAGGTGACACCCCATGTGCAAAATCCCCCTCTGTGCCCCTCGGGTGCTGCTTTGAGGCGACATTCTACGTATATCCCTCCTCTGCCCCCTCGGGGGCAGGTCTGAAGCGACCACCCCGCTTGTACATCCCTCCTCTACCCCCTCGCCCGCCGCCCGCTCACGCCCCGCAGGAGCAGCTGGGCGAGGCTCCCTCCCGTGTCACCTGTCCCCCTGGACAGGCTCCGGGGGCGGGAGGCTGCTCAGTTCCGACAGGCTGCTGCCGGCAAGGGGCTGACAGGAAGGGACAAGGCGGGGGCCGGCCTCAGCCTTCCCCTCAGCAGCGCCGCGGAAGGGGAATCTGAGGGCTCCCGAAGGCTCCCTGAGCGCGGAGGTTTCCAAAAGCACGGCAAGCAGCGTGTCCTGCCAGGCAGAGTCCCCTGCCAGGCAGCATTTCCTGCAGGCGTGGGCACACGGGCTCTCACTCCATTCTCTGCCCCGACAGCCCCCGCAGCCAGGCCCGGGCGGCGGCGGCCGGGCTGTGCCTGCCCTTTGAGCTCCTCGGGGTGTCTGGAGCTCAGCGCACCCTGGCCGGGGTTTCGGTTCCCGAGCAGCCGCGCCGGGCTGCCTGTCCGGGAGTGAGCTATCTGAGCGGAGGTGTTCCCCGGCTGCCGGCTGCTGATAGCGACAAAACAAGGCTCGAAAGGAGACGCGAGAGCAAGCTGTGATCACGAGTGATCCCTCTAGCTGGTGCTACGTACGGAGATAATGAGGGAACGGAGCTGGCGCTTACGTTATCTCCAGTGGCCGTCTGAAATGATACTTTTGCCAAAATGAAACGGAATAATGTTCACAACTTCCAACCTAATTACAGTGGGCTGGCAGCGTATTCATGCGGAGAACTCAAGGAGGGACACTGTCAGCAAACAGAGGAGTTAAGCTCTCTGAAAGCTATTCCAGATAGAGATTTATCCTTAAATTAAGGAAAACAAAAGCTGAATGTTGGAGGTCAAGGTGGAACCTCACAGAGTATTTCCAAGTACCAGTGACCTATCCCTATGAACACAAGGGCAAAAAAAAAGGCCACTTCCCTCCTCCTCCATCACTCTTATTCTACCAAACAAACCTGGAATTTACATCCCAAGGCCTCACCTATTCTATAGTCATTCCAGTGATCTAAAATTAGAATAAAAATCATAGATTGTATCAGAGAGACAGTATTGTGCTTGTACGTTCCAATACAAAGGGCATGTTTCATTTTCATTAATCCATGAAAAGTAATTTATGCATCTGACATTTAAATTATAAAGATTCCGATGATTAATACATACAGAAAAAAATCTGTTTCTGTGCTTTATCACAGGCTTAAGGGAAAAAATGGCTCCGGGCCTGGCCCTGTGACAGACTGAGCACTGCCACCTTCCAGTGACAGCAGCTGAGCTGTGCATGCTCATTCCCTTTCGATTTCAGTAATTTGTCAAGCACAGAAAATATGTGTGTGTGTGTGTGTGTGTGTGTGTGTGTGTGTGTGTGTGTGTGTGTGTGTGTGTGTGTGCAAATGTATGCATTCCACAGTGTAATTTTTTATCTGATCTTTTAAAGTATGTGGCAGGTTTGAAGAAGAAAAGATGAAAATTACGAGACAGATTTTCATTCTCGCCTGATACTAATACTTTTTAATGTGTATGACAGTAAGGTAGCAGCATCACCAGCTCCACAATCCTGCCAATGTGCCTTGTACTTGGGGATAAATCAGCAGTCTGTGCCCATTCATTTCTTAGTCTCCCCTTCATAAGTAATGGGAACGCAGTAAAAATGCAAATAGGGAAGCCTCTGTCCTCTGTGAAACTGTGGCAGCCACTGAGAATGGGCACCATTCAGGGCATCGGCCGGTGACAATCCTGTGCTAACCCGGCCTGCATTTTGAAGAAATGTCAAAGAGTTTTCCCGTAACATCACTGGCCTCTAGTGCAATCCAATTTTTCGCATATGGGAAAGAAACACTTCTGTTACCATTTAACAGTACTTTGTAGTCAATGATAGGGAGCACCCTGGTGAAATAATTCACTTGTAGTGTCAAAGCCAGTGGAACTTAGGATGTTTTGTTTACTTCATCGACCAGATGTTTTTATGAAAGCACTCTGACTGTAAAGTCAAAAACATTTCTCCTTTCTATTCCTTATATTAATTTCACTGATAAATTATATTCAGTAGAGGAATCTATCTTTTATGGTGGCTTGACCCTAATTAACATGGATGTTTTTGATGAATGACATTTATAAGTTTTCCAGCTATATGCAGGCTTATGATCATGATTGATTGCCCAAGCAATTTCCGCAACAATAAACTTTCATTACAGAATCTTTGATAAAAATCACAATTCTCTGGCAAACTAATAATTTATGCAAATTAAATGCTTCTTTATTTACAAGCTTTATACACTGTATCTGGCAAACAGGATAAGGAAGTTCTGTGTTGTGTCACTGAATACAGATTACACAAGTAGCTAAATCTTTAAGCAGTCTTAAAGGAAAATTTAGAAAATTCAGCATCTGCCTTGTTAGTTAGTGCTCTGCAGAGTGTAGCAATGAGTCCTACCAGAGATCACGGCAAGAGTCATGCTATTTTCACAGGCAAACAACAACATCACAGTCAAGAAAGTAGGATTGAAGATCACACTGATTACAAAGTTAAATCTATTTGTAATGGGTCAGAAGAGTGATTAATTGTCAGCAACAGGACACACCTGAACTCGTGCCATTTCGTTGATGAGAACCAAGCACTGACAGTCAAAATACCAGGCATTCATTTCAGGCCCAGGATGGAAGACATAAAAATTTTAGTTTGATCTTCACCCAGTGCTATTCTGTCTCTTCTTGGTCATTTACCCTCAGGAAATGGGTCATTCCCAGGTCAAAGCAATTATTTTTCAGAGCCACTTGTTTCTTTGGAAGAACAATGACAGAAGTTTCCAGCTAAACAGAAACAAAAGGCTTGTGCAGCATGCCAAAGAACAGATCATGATAAACTAGAAGATGGTCTGTGTTGTCAACAAGTGAATGTTATTATCAGCCTTCAGCTACACCTCAGCATGCTCTTCAGAAAGGATGGCTAAAATTTGGTGTTTTCTTCATTGAAACCCTTGCAGAGCTGATCCTGCCTAGCCTGCAAGACTAGCAGTTTAGCCTGACCTGGCTCTGAAAGCTCTCTACCTGTACCCTCAAGAAAAGAGGAGAAAGAAGACAAAAGTGTGATCTAGAGGGAAGCCTGCAATGTCATCACGCCCCACAATGAATGCAACATTTATTTTATTTAGATAAATAAAACAACCTAGCATTTAAAAAGCATGTTTAGACCCACAACTGGATAGTACTTATGATATCATAAGTACTATTAGTAGTACCAGCTACAAGGAGAGAACAACAGGATGTGCTCCACTGCACAGAGCAGCTTCAAGTGTGTGGGCTCTTTACTTCTTGCTCCTGCTAAGCCAATTTGGCACTCCCTTCCTGACCGCTGCTGAACTACAAATCTTGTTTTGCCCATCACTTAAGCAGGTGTTGTTAAAAGCCCAAGTGCTCACCACCATGCTACCTGCGGTATTCCAGAGGGGTGTTGGTCACAGGCCTCCTCATCTCCTGGTCCTCAGAGGCAGCGTGCAGCCCAGCAGTGTTCTGGAAGGACAGGAATGACCACTGAGCAACTTCGGCTTTCATGAACCCTTGGGTTAATTAATAGTTAGTCAATGGCAGTTAGAACAGCACCTGACTTTTCCTGGGGACCTGGACTGGTAACTCTTGTCCTGCATACATCCAGCTGAATAACCTTCATATCCCTCTGCTACTGCCTTCCACTGACCTCCAAAATTAAAAGAATGTTTTCCTTCAGTGCTTTCACAGAGTCAGAGCTTGAACTGCTGCCATTGCACCAGGTTAAGCAATTTATACTACTATTAGATGCTCTCTGTTAACACTGATGTTATTCCTACACGAGACCAAATTTGGGCTGCTCAGAGTGTGGAATGTGTGTTAGCAAAACATGAATGCATTAGGAAAACAACATGAAAAGTGAAATACTGGGCAGAGGTTCCAGTACTAATTACAACCATACAAATAACCTGCTCAAAGGCTTTGCTGCAGCAAAATCAATGTTCCCAATGGTGGTTCAGGTACAGCCTAGTCCAGTAAGGACAGCTCTACAGCTGACTCTCATGCTGGGTCAATCTCAGCATCCAAGACAAGCTGCTCAATACTGGTTTGGGTTTGTTTACCTATGCTTTCCTTTCATCTCTGGACTCAAAATCTGGTTCTGAGGCCCTATCTTGAAAATATTTCAAATTGATTTCACATGCAAACTCCTCTGCAAAGTTAAGGCCCCACATTTTTTTACTCTGAATATTGCTTTGGGAATTGATGTCAGCACAACTGGCAAACAAAATGGATTCATCAGGACTGTCAGTGTTCAGGGACTGTCAATAGAAAATCAATCTTTAGGGCAGTAGACCGTTATAAAAAAAGGAGAATGTAAGTGTTATTAGCTTAGATGTGTAACCTGATTATATGGAAGCCTCAATGGCAATTACTGTGAATGTTTATCTGCTTTCCATAGTGCTCTGTCAAACACAAATTGAACGAATGGTACAATCCCATTACACTAAAAGAGAAATGCCTCAAAATAAAATAGGTTGAGCAACTAACACACTCACTGCCCTATTGATTTGTATGTTCACAGTGTATGCAGTCACTGATCTCATCAGCTGTTAAAAGTTTACTTAAATCTGTATAACAATCCCATGTATTCAAGCATCCCAATTAACTGTCTGCTCCTAAGTGAAATTCTCTCTGCAAATACCCAGTTTAAAGAATGAACAGCATTTCCAGTACAGAAGAATTGCCAAGTCAGGGATATAAATGGGGGACAAAGACATCAGTACTTCTTACAGAGAGCACATAGCAGTGATGTCTGGCTTGCGATTATGCTTCAAATTTGGAAGTATTTCACAGGTTGAGAGCCTGTGTTTTTCAGAGTTGAAGACAGAGGACAGAACCTGATACACAACTACAAAATGGTGGGAGTGGATCAACAAGCTGAAAAAAAGGAAAAACAACAAAGCCACTCTATCCTTCAATTTTCTCCTGAGGGTTTTTAAACTAGATGTTATAACACTTCAAAGTGAAAGCAGATGAACCCTTCCAACTGGTTTGCTGCCCTGTCCTTTGGCAACTGAGCTAAGCATAATACCCCACCTTCCAATATGCACAAAGAGCCTTACCACCAGTAGCCAAATGTTCTAATAGTCTCTAGTTTTCTGATAGCTCAGAACGTTCTTGGTCCTTTATACACCTATAAAGGTCTGAACTACAGCTCTTGTGTTCATTAATTCATTGCAGCTCACTAATAACCTTCCAGTAAGTGGCATCCTCTACCACACTTCCTTGTCTTGGATGTGATTTCTAAGTACTGAAATAAGTGAAAAATAGGTTTGCAAAACCAAAGGAACAGGTGCCTACTACTGGGCAGGAATTTCTTTGAAGAGCAGCTTTTTCTTGCATCTGATGTAAAACCACTCACAGTAACAATGAAGATGTATCAGCTATTAAAAAATTAAAGTTTTGGGGTTTTGTTGTTTTGTTTGTTTGGGGGTTTTGTTTGGGGTTTTTTTTTTTTTTTTTTTGTCTTTGAGAAGTATTTTCCCGTTATAAACTCTTTTTTTTCTATCATGGAAAATGCATAGTGACTTTCAATTAACTCTTGTCCTTCCCTAATTTTATCGGGGGGGAAAAAATAATTCCACCAACTTGCTCCTAGGGCCTTTGGCATTTCTGGTCTATATAACTTATTTCCATAAAACTATGGATGATATTTACCTCTTTCCATTGAACTGGTAGTCCGAATCCAAAGCTCCACGCCAAGAATGCCGTGGGAGGGACGCTGCCTTCCCCGGCGTTCTTGTGTTGCGTTCGGCTCTGGCAGCAGGTGTCAGCAGAAGCTCACCGAGGGAACCTTCCCATCGTCCCGGGAAGTGCCGCTCTACACGGATGAGACATTAGTGCTGTAAGGCACCTCTGTTTTGTCGCTCTGCTGCCTTTTTTCTGACCAACCAAATAACGAAAAGCAGCGGGTCCAGCTGCTGAACATCCTACATGATTGTACACCGCAGCAAATAACGCGGACGAGCTTTGCTTACGCACTGATAATTCATTTGCGTAGCAAGCGTCGTGGTTCACAAGACAGATGCTGGTCTCGAAGAACATTTTGTGCTGGAGGAATGACAGGACACGGTGATTTGCACATTGAGAACATGAGTGCCTGTTCTGAGGTCCGGAACTCACCAGGCCAGTGGATCAAGTAACTGCAGAGGAAAGATCGTCCTTATGGTATGACTTTACTATGAAGTGCTGCATAAAGATGATCCAGGGGATAAATTTTTAAGGAGAGGTTTTCAAATAAAATCATACTAAGGTCAAGCTCACTACTCAGCCTAAGAGCTATCTGCAGGTACAGCAGGAGGAAGCTCATTCACAGGTATGAAGTCTGAGAGAGAGTCTGTCGATATAGAGTATGTCAGGCATCCTATGGGGAAGGCTTTTGAGATTTGAATCTGAGCAAATCTAGATGAGGAAAATAAAGTATCAAACAAGTTGCACAACTTGATGAAATAACAAGAGAGTGAAAGAAAGACAACTTCAATACAGCACCTTTGGAACTCTCCACATTTCTAGATAATACTGCATGTGACGGAAGTAAAAATCAAAAATCATTCAGAAAAAATGTGAGGTTACATGTGCCCAAGCTGTCTAGATCCAAGGAATAGTAAAGTGAAGAAAAATCACTTCAGTTAAACAATGACCTTGACCCCAAAACCCAAAAAAACCCACATGGCAAAAAAAGTCCACTAAATCAAATTACCAAACACAAAGCAGGATGGGAAAAAAAAATCCAATGACGCTAAAGCAGAAAGTAAGATGAAATTAAGGGGATATAAGGAGAAAACTGCAAGAGCATTATTTCTGTTAGGAATGTTTGACAATGCCAGCCCAATATGGTCACCTATTTTGTCTCAGTGAGGGCAGAGCACATACAGGAGAAGAAGTGATAGCTGTCTGATCTTGGCATTCATGAGTTTTGGTATCCTCTCACATTGCACTTTACAATCAAGCTGGCAGAAAATGTACTGATCTGACACTGCTGTGCTAGATGGAAAAGCCATGATTACAGCAAACTTACGTAACCACAGCATATGCAGAGCAGCTGGTCACTACCAAACTGTAAAACCATATCAAAATGAGGTTATGCAGGCATCTGTCCTCAGTCTGTTCATTAATTACATGCAAGATTATACTTATCAAACTTGTGGGAAACACCGAGCTGAGAAGAGTTGCAAGCAATTTGAGGGAGAAATGTATAGTTTAAAATTCTCTTGACAAGCTAGTGAAATAAATAAGATTGAAAATCAGCATATATAATATTTTATTCTCACTTATAATCACAAGATAAAGGAGTACATTTATTGGGAACATTTTTCAGAGAGGATCAGGGCATACAGTGAATCACAAACTGATTGTGAGTCAGCCACGTCATATTGTTATGAAAAAGCAAAGCCTTTTAAAGGATTCAGTGAATGAGTGTCACAGGGATACAAAAAGATCAACATGGCAACTTGCAGCAAGCACAGTGTGTGTTACTACCTCATTTCAAGAAACATGTAAGACAACAGGGGAAGGTCCAAGCTAAATGAACAACAAAATAATCACGATGTATAAAAAATAATGAGTTTTCTCTCATATGAGTTGAGAGAAAATGCATGTCCTCATGTAAGCAAGCAAGAGCAAGGTAACTGAGGCAGGTAATGCACAAACTGTGAGTGAGTCAAGATCTCAGTAAAGGATCATGATACAGAAATAGAGAAAAGCAGAAAAATATGTTAGAGATAATATGGCTTCATGAAAAACTGCTCTACTCACAAGCCTTTCCTAGCTTTCTATTTGTGAATATGATTGATAAATCCACTCCTCTGATGGTTAAGCTTTGTTCACCTCCTGTTTACACCAGGAGTAGCCAGCCCAGTGCTCAAGGTGAAATCTGGTGGAGTGCTCCTGACAAAGACAAACAAAAACATGCTACACTGAAAAGTAGGAAAAAGGCAAAATGAGAGTTTGAGAAAAAGAAACTGAGATTACCTTCTTATATATGGGTTAGCAGAGCTGAAAGATTTAGCTGAAAGATTAACCTACAGATCAAAGAGTATTTGACTGAAGCTGCTACCCCTCCAACAGCATTATTCCCAACTCAGCTCTTCCAAAGCACTTCACTGGCTCTCTGTAGTGTGGAGAGAAAGAAATGCATGTGGAACCTCTGATACAGGGGGACACCTAAGCAATCTCTGGCAGAGTGGGAAACCCCAGCTCCTCAGAAAGGGAATCCCAACAATCCCTCTTCCTTGTTGCACAATACCAGACCCCTCAAACAAGGCCTTCTGCAGGTAAACCTACTACAGCTGCCAGAATAAGACAGAGAAGAAAGTAGAGGATATGTAACTGTGCCCAAAACATTGTCTTTCAAGTCTAGGTGTAGGAAAGACAAATCTTTAGGAGCAGATAGGATCTGAAAATTCTCTGAAGTGGAGAACATGGCATTTTTACCACTGGTTTAATATTGATTTAGGTTTATCTAATCCCTACTTTAATTATTGTGCCTCAGTCACTCCCTAGACTCCAGACTCTTCCCAAACAGACTTTTTATAAGCAGCTATCTCCTATTGTGTGCCAAAGGATTTCTCATAAACTTCCAGCAGTTGCCACCAACAAATAAGCTACTTTGGATGCAGAGAGCTCCTGGTGTTTGAAATATGCTCTACTTTGGACAGCAGATCCACAGACCATTGGTCAGAATACCTGGGACATTTGCTGGGTCTTCCCTGCTGGAGCTCTGCAAGAATTGATTACAAAAAGAATGCTTTTAGACTAGAGTTACAGAACACTGAAGACTCAAGGGTTTAGTAGATATCTCTCACTTGCACAGTTCAACTACCCTTTCATAGTATGCCCACTAAATTTCACTATGCTTATGTCTGTGTGCAAGATTAAAAACAAAACAAAACAAAAGCACAACAAAAAAACCAGTTACTTCAGTTCTTTCCCATTTTGCTCTACAGTAGAGGTGTCATCCATTTCCTTAGTCTGGTTGCATTTGAATTGCACTATAGGGCAGGAAAGTTCATAGAAGAGAAGACAGTAAAGATGAGAAAGCAGAACAACCAAACTGAAGGAAAACAAAAATTTTATTTCATTTTTAAGTTGTACTCTTGCTATCAGCAGATCTGGAAAGACTGCCTGTTAATGATGATGAAGCATTAAGTAAAAACACTTCCAGTTGACCCATATATAAAAGAATTCACATATATAAACTTTAGTAACCCCTTCACTTCACTTAGAAATGGATTACAGCTTCCTTACAGTCTTGTAATTTTGCCCACTTGTAATCCTTTTAAAGGTTTTAGAACCCTAACTCCTATATTAATACAGATAAGAACACCTGCATGAATTTGTGATAGGTTTTGAGATTTTGTATCTATGAAAGCTATTGACTCAGGGTTGCTACTTCCTGATAACTCATGGGAAACATATGAGGCAGGGGTTTTCACGTTCCCCAAAATGGCAACCACAGCTAGGACAGAAAGGAAAAAGGAGAAGAAACAAACAACCATTTCATTAAATAAATTTGTTTCCTAAGCAGGATATTTTCTTGAACTGAAACTTTGGTAAATTAATTCAATTTCATCTTCTTAGATACTTATGTTGTTATATTACACGACACTTTTTTTTCCCTGTACCACTAAGATTTAATCCCAATTCCCTTTTATACAACTGTGTTAAGAAGCAAAAGTAGACTTAGGGTTTGACTTAGGGTCTCTGCCTTATCATCTGCTTAATTTTTACAGTTTGCATTGAGTAAGATGATTATATGTCCTCTCATATTTTGTTTGCTGTACTCTTTGGATTTCTATTTGGAGGTATCTTGATATAACTATTATGTTTCACCCTTGCAAAACATACCATACTGCCCTTTTTTCTTGTATCTTTTTGTAAAGAACTAGCTTATAACTCTTGGCTGGAATGTTTGAGAATTGTTATTTAATGTATTTAAAATAAATAGTTTCAAATTAAAAAAACTATTTTAAATTTTAAAATAATTTTAAAGAGCTTTTTACAGATTTGAAGAATATACTGTCTTCCATTATTTCAGCAAATTGTGGTGGCAGAGGTTGACTCTTAGATGCTGTAGCCAACATCACTGATGTTTCATATGATAAATAGTTCACAGCAGCAGAGATCCTGAATGCTAAAAATGGGCTCTGCTTTGTATGCAAAAATTTAACAGGCTTGTGGTGTGAATGGGACAGGTCTTACATTGCATCCAGTAACAAAAGCTGAAGGGCAGCTAATCTTGTGATGTAATTAACTTTGAACTTTACAGAGAATACACTAAAGCATGAAATAGCAGCACAATATGTCACAACAGTTGAGTAAGAGGATGTGATTGAGGAATAACAAATTTTGGGTTGGAAGAAGGGAAAGAAAATAAAGTGTGATTACTACCTACCTAGACAGAGCGTATGATGCTTAATTGCATACCTCTCCCCGTTCCAGGGAAAGAACTGTACTTACTCACTTGAAAGCTGCCCCTTGTTAGGGACAAAGCAACAGTGCTTACATGTTCTGAAATATCACCCACAAACTCGGCAACATCTTGCATCAGTGTTCATCATGTCTCAGGATCAAATGGCTCATGACCACTATGTAATAAAAACTAAGACTAGGAAACATGTCTCTGTTTAAACTCATCTGAATATCTGTCAATGAACTCCAATTCTGCAAAAATCTGATCTAGATTTACTCATGACACTGACAACTACAAACTAAAGTATGAAACTCAAAGCATTCAAAACAGTTTAGGAAATATAACAACCTAAAGTGGTGGCCATGAGAAGAGTGACCTCTATTCCTCTGTACCTGTTGTGACTTGGGTGTTGATGTAAAAGCCTAATGGCAATGCTTTGGAGAAGTGATTTTTCCTTGAAGGCACAATGAGAGGTAGGAATCCCCAGATGTGATTTGGTAACTAAGTTCCTGGAACTCAATAAAGCACTTAAGTTTCTTTTTATTTGACATTTGTGTTAAACTTTCATCTTAATTGCTGTGGTCCATGTTTCAAATGTTCAATAAAATGAGTTATATCACATTATTGGTGGAAAGCAGTTTCAATACTATACCTTGTAAATCTCTATGCTAATTAGAAATATGAACTGGTACTTAGCCTCCTGAAGATGAACTTTATAATTCCTTCAGGAACTTGTTCTGAAAAGATGGGAGTTTACATGCCTGAAGATAGGAGCCTCTTCATGAACATGGATTCAGTGGCAGATGTATCCATGTCACAACAAGCCTTTCTCATTATACGTAATCACTGATTTATTTCCTGGTTAGTATGTGGTTGTGGGGGATCTAACCAGCCTGAGCATGTACTGTCAGGTCTGCTGAACAGAAAGCCTAGGTAAAAGGTCACCTTATATAACTTTGCTCTCTACTTTAAAACTTTTTAAACTTTTTTTCTTCCACTTGTCCTTAGTCTATCTCTATTTCTTTCATCCCTACTTTGACTCATAGCCCGTAGTGCTAGAGAGCTTGCTACAAGTCTACATCAGCTAACCACCATTTGTCTTTGCAATTTCCCCTCTGAAGTTCAGCCCGTGCTATTACGTGGCTTCTTCACGTGGGAGGAGGCAGAAGCAGGATGTATGAAGGCAGAGTTGCTATGGGGGAAGAAGTGCAAAGGGATGAAAAGCGGAGACACGCAAATAGGTGAACCAAAAAAGAGAATGAAAGTATAGCAAGAAGGCAGAAGTCCTGGTCATCTCACAAAAGATGTTTCTCCCCTTTGTTTGGCCTCTCATAGTAAGGTGACAATGCATCATCTCCACAACTACTGAGTTACTACACAAAGGGTTTACTCTGACCTCAGTCAGTGCACCAGACTGTTGATATTGACAGGAGTTTTGTTATGCTTTCAAGCAGAATGTCATCGTCATAATCTGTTTTTTCTCTGTTTTCTCTTTCTGTATTGCTGGTGCTTTTAGGTGTGCTGTTCAGACACTGACCCTCGTGTAGTTAAACAAATCAACCTGTCTGGAAGGATTTGCATAAGAGAAGAAAACAAACAATGGAGCAGACACGAGGAAACAAATGAGGCACATCTATTAGCTTTGTTTGCTCAGCAGCCGGCCTGAGACTGACCTTTTAAAGATTTTCTAAGTTTAGTGCTTCCTAGTATAGAGGACATAGCATTAGGGATCTTGAGGGTGTGTACTTGTGTCCTCACAGTGGAATACTAGAGCAAAAGGAAAATGCTATTTTTATAGGAAAACTAAGACGGAAGAAAAGGCTGGCTGTAGTGGCAAGTCACTTTTTACCTTTGTTTCCTTTTTTTTTTTTTTTNTTATAGGAAAACTAAGACGGAAGAAAAGGCTGGCTGTAGTGGCAAGTCACTTTTTACCTCTGTTTCCTCTTTTTTTTTTTTTAAGAGACTTTTACTGTAGGTGAACTCTGCTTACATTGAAGTGGAGATGGTTAAGATTGGTATTTAGGTTTTCTCCTATCTGTACAGGAGTGCAACAGCCTGACTAGCAACAGAAAAGTTGCTGGTGGAGAGAAATAAACTTGGAAAGAGCATGAACTTGGAGCTGCTCAGGAACTCCATCACTGTGGCTGCATCTGCACATTGTGGTCTAGACTGGAAACTTTTCCCCAGGCTGTCAACATGGCAACCCATCACCTGCAAGAGGATCGTGTCTCTCTCAAGCTGCCTAGTTTGTCCCAAAGTGTATGTGAAGCAGGAAAAAAATGAAGTATATCAGGTCAAAGAAGGATTTGTAGTGTTTTTACACACACATGCACACAAAAAGGACTAGAAGAGACTTCCAGCACTTCAGACCCCTCAACTGATAAAATATGCTATTTACAGCTGACCCTTTTGTTCCTTTGTGCCGTCTCTGTGTTAAGTGGCAGGAAAACTCTAGAAAGAGTTTCTTGTTATCATTAGTTAACTGTAGTTGGATTTCACTTAAGATGGATGCTTTTTACAATTTTTAATTTCTGATAAGGAGTAAACAATACAAGTACATCTGGTTAGAGCTTTGGAAATAGGAATTCTGTAGGCAGTTTATGCAGTGTTTAAGAAGCTCAAGTATGTTGAGATGATACATCAGGTTATAGGCTACTTTGGGGTGGAACAGATTTTTCCTTCTTAGGAAGGGTAAAGAACATTTTTTGTTCTTAGTTTTGTCCTGACATGGGAGAATACCTTTTAAGACTTTTTCCTCATTCAGGTTCTTTGGAGAGAAGGGAAAGGAGGGAATGGTTACCTCTATTATTCAGTCCTGTCTCTGCTAATTTAATCCAGTGCAGAAATAGGGTTCTGATATTGACAGATTAATTCCTGAAAAATCTAAGCCTTACAGGAAATGTTTAGTTGTGTTAATCAAACTCTTTCTCCCAAGTTACAATATAGCTAGAATCACTTATCACTTCTTAGCATTATTTCTGCGTAACAGGGGTGGGTCTCTTGAATGGGTCAAACTGCATAACCTTTTTGTCTGGAGGTTTGCCTTTTGGAAGTTGTCCTGCAAATAGTTTTCTGTGTGACTGTATTCTAAATAATTACACATGCAAGATGGATCGAGGACACCCATGTGTGCATAACGTTAAATGTGTGCAAGCTTTATGAGAAATATAAGGTTACGATGATCACAGAAACACAGAATCGTAGAATAGTTCAGGCTGGAAGGGACCTGTAAAGGCCATCTAATCCAACCTGCCTGCAATGAGCAGGGACATCTTCAGCTCAATCAGATTGCTTAAAGTCCCATCCAACCTGAACTTGAATGTTTCTACAGATGGGGAATCTACCACTCACAGACAGGCAGCCTGTTCCAGTGTTTCACCACCCGCATTGTGAAATTGCTCTTCCTTATATCTAATCTAAACCTACCCTCTGTCAGTTTAAAGCCATATGCCCCTGTCCTATCACTTCCTGCCCTTGTAAAAAGTCCCTGTTCAGCTCCCTTGTGGGTCCCCTTTGGGTACTGGAAGGTGCTGTAAAGTCTCCCCAGAGCCTTCTCTTCTCCAGGTTGAACAACCCCAACTCCCAGCCTGTCTTCATAGAGGTGCTCCAGCCCTATGAGCATCTTCAAGGACCTCCTTCGTCTGGACAAAGACTTGTTGCAACAGGTCCATGTTTTTCCTGTGTTGAGACCCCAGAGCTGCATGCAGCACTCCACGTGGGATCTCATCATAGCAAAGAAGTGGGCAGAATCCCCTCCCTCAACCACAATGCTGGCCACAATGCTTTTGATGCAGCCCAGGATACAGTCAGTTTTCTGAACTGCAGGCACATATTGCTTGGTCACATCCAGTGTTTCATCCAGCCCAAGTCCTTCTCCACAGGTCCTCTCTCCATCCATTCATGCCCCAAATTGTATTGATACCGGGGATTGCCCCAGGTATAGTGTCTTGCATTTGCCTCGTTGAACCTCATGAGATTCCCATAGGCCCACTTCTGGAGCATGTCCAGGTCCGTCTGGATGGCATCCTGTCCTTCAGGCCTGTCAACAGCACCACTCTCAAATTTGCTGAGAGTGCAATTGATCCCTTTGTCTATGTCATTGGTGAAGACATTGAAGAGCATCAGTCTCAGTATGGATCCCTAGGGGACATCATTTGCCCAGATCTTCACCTGGACATTGAGCCATTGACCACTACTCTCAGGATGCAATGAATTTTAGGTGCTATCAGGTGACTGGGCATAATGATGGGTTAAAATAGTATTCCCCCTAAAATATGTTATCAAAATCCCCAAATGAAGAGAGGAAGTCTGCATGAAAACATAACCATCTTGGCAAGAACTCCTTCTACCTACCTTTCCTCAAAGATGTGGCTTTTAGCTGTACATTTTCATCTCCCTCCTCTGCTTCATTGAAAGCTGGGAAGGCAGGAACTATCCAAATTGTATTGAAAGGACATTGTAATTTAGGGATCATTCTTTTAAGATGTACTATGACAACAGATTAATTATACCAGACCATCATATTGAGCTCATCCTCTGGGATTCACTTTTGCCCATACTATAGTCTCTGTCTTCTTTTTAGCATCTCAGCTGTTGGTGTCCTCAGGAGTCTCTTCCCTTCCTCTTATTCCCACTCAAAAAACTTCACCTGTGCCCCGGCTGTGCTTGGAAAAACCTCCCTCACCTCACATCCTCTCTCTGAGGCCTTCCTGGAAACTCTCATCGTTTGTGAAGCATCCAAACTGGTACCATCCCCTAACGTGTGCCATGTGGGGACCTCAGTTGGCCATACACAGAACCATGAATCTGTTAGAAGTGTTTTGAGGCTGGATTGCACGAATGAAGGGTGAGGTGAGTTTTGCTGTGCTGCATCTTGTGGTAACTTGTGGAGAAAAAGTGTGCCAGGAAGCATAGGAAAGCAGCTGAAAGAGAGATAACAAATGTTTCTTGAGACAAACTGATAACTATTTTTGCCACATACTGTTGCGAGAAATGAGCACTGAAGATGATTATTGAGAAAAAAGGAAAAATAATGCCTACAGGACAGAGTGGGGAGGATGCTTCTACACCCCAGCTGATGTCTCCGATGTCCCTCTCCTCCATTCAGCCCGATTGATCTACTTTTGCTGCCCAGGTGGATAAAATTGCCGGCATCGAAAACCATCGCCGCTTTCTGCGCCAGGCTGTGAGAGCTCTGAGCGGACGGAGCGGCCCGGCCCTGGGCAGGCTCCGTGTATGTCCCCATGGGGCACAGTCCCTGCCAGCGGCCTGGCAGCACCGTCAGCTCTCGGAAGCCGCTCCCGAGCGCGGCCTGCGCTCCCGCTGGGTGCCGCATGTGGGGAGGACGGCGTCGCCCTGGATTATTTGCCGGTTTAGCGGGAGGATCGCGGTAATCCGTCCCTGGATCGCACATGCCGCGGCAGCCGGCAGCCGCAGGCTCTGCGCTCCCTCAGGCAGCTGCAGCGGCGGGGCCCCGGGCGGGAGCGGGGCCGGCTGCGCGTCCCCGCCTGACCCCGGCTGCCGCCGCCCGGGGGGCGCCGGTCGGGGCGG
>WAAE01009050.1:132517-225403 GCA_013400495.1 Nicator chloris
CGGCTGACGCGGCAGGGAGGAGGAAGCGCCAACTCGAGCGGACGGACGGACGGACGGACGGACGGACGGACGGACAGACATCCCCGGGCCGCCCCGGCCGGCGGAGGGACGGAGGGTCGGAGGGACGCAGGTACGCGGGGTGCAGCTGTCCAGGGGTCCGTGCCCCTCCCACGGGCGGGGTAGAGAGGGCCCGTCTGGAGCCGCGGAGGTTCCGCGGCCGGGGGGACACGGGACTCACACGGGGACACGGGACTCGGGGACGTTTCGCTTCCCTTTTGTTGCAGCCCGAAAACGCCTGCGTGCTTTGCCCACAGCGCCGGCGTTCCCGGGGAGCGTGTTCGCTGCGGCCCTCGCCGGGCTCCTGCGGAGGGGCCGGGGCACTGAAAGTGTTCCCTCCGGAAAGCGCTGCTCCGCGTGGGCGTGCGGCTCCTGCGGCTGGGATCCGCTTACGGACAGGGGGCAAAGTGCTCGCAAGCGAATAAACAAACAAACATGGAGAAACTTCTGCTCTGCTCCCCCCACCCCCGCCGCTACAATTTTAAATATTGTATTTGCAAAGAAGTTTTAAAGTCATTTAGTGTTTCACGTTCTCCTATTTTTTTTTTCCCACTCTTCTCCAGCAGTGTTACTGGCTCCTGCTAGTACTCTTGCCTTACTGTTTTTACTGCGTGTATGTGTAGTTTTACATACTGCACTTTATTTTTGCATGGCTGTCTCAGTGTGGGAGGGTTTACTTTCTGGGTTGCAACTACGGACACCACCAAACTCCACTTCAGTTCCACTACTTAGCTCCATAAAGACAGTAAAGCTATGCTGGAATCACACATTTAAGAGGTGAAGAATGGCCTGGCGTTTACATTTAGAGCAGGTGAAAGAGCCCTTTTCCAGAGTCCTTTACCTCTGCCCCAGCAGGATGAGGAGACCCTGGTTTGCTTTGCTTTGTGCCTTGCAGAGGCAAAGCAGTGAACGCGGTTTGGATCTCCAGTCCCTCTTTCTGGTGGTCTCTGTGCCAGAGAGGCAAGGGCTGTGATTGTCTCTTTACTCGTTTAAACACCTTCAGCATGAGAGAAGGTTGGAGGCAGGGAGAGAATTAAAATAATGCTTCCTCCTCCTGTGCAGAAGAAGTTGCAAAGTGTTGGGGCTTCCTTCACAGATCTTTTATGGAAAGGTAAAAATCTGATGCAGACTTGAAGGATTTGAACTAAGGAGAGAAGGGGTCGAGCTTGAAAGTGTATCCAGTAACATTCACCTGCATGACTTCGTTATTTGCAGGATGTCTGCCTCAGTGCTTTTGTGAGCATTGGTCAGAGCTCCTTGGGTTCCCCTTGTTGAGACTTGCACGCTCTTGCAAAGCTTTTTTTTTTTTTTTAATCTGAATTCTGTCAGACTCTTTCCCTTAATTTTTGAGATTGTATGAAAAGCAGAAATATGCACTAGTTGGCAGCAAAAAACAGTTAGTGATCTCTGTATTTCTCTCCAGTAAGTGCTAGAGCCTCTTTATTATGTGCTCTAAGCATAGAAATACCATTGACATTTATACTGGACACTCAAAATAGATGTTGACAGCCCTTGTATTTAATTTCTTTCATGCTAATCTAATAAATTCAGTATCTATTGTAATCTTCAAAGAGGATTAAACATTTCCTGAGGGAAAGGAAAGTTATGCAGACTGGTGAATACATGGGCTGCACCCAGAGTTCTGCAACATTTGTAATTCATTGGTTTTGTTGTTCTGAGGGGATCGTCATCCTGGTAATCAACAACCCATAGGAGTTGTTGCTTTTTATTATCAGCGTGTGCATTCTCATTCTCTAAGGACAGGTATCTTTCTAAGAATCCTGACAAAGCTGGATGTTCAAGTCTCACTGAACAGAAATTTTCAAAGGATTTATGGAGGAACAGTAGTTGGGTGGTTCCTAGTCCACTCTGGTTATAGAATAATGTATGGCAGGGAGCTAACAGTTCAAGTTTTAAGATGTGAGCACTTTAAAATCACTATGCTGTTCATTTTTTGACTTGTTTAAAGTCAATCCACAAGTAGGTGGATAATTTGACTGTAATGGCATGTGTTTAAAATAGTGATCGGTGGTTTTTAATATGCAGAATTGCTTCAGCCTAGCTAGCTGGAATAGCTGCAAGCCTCCAAAGCTGACTTGACCCAGCAACAAAATATTTCGGTAGGGTATGCTGAGGGCCAAAAATAAAGTATATTAAATAAAATTAATTTTAATTAATTTGCTAGGTATTAGCAAATAAAACTAGATCAAAGCATCTCTTGTTTCTCTTGGGATCTAGGATTTTTGATGGAAATCATCTGTCAATCTAAAATGCCATGCATGCTAATTGCAGGTTCATGTTAATCATCACTGTATAAGAGGGTATGTCAAATCTTATTTTCCATCCCATCCATACAGGATAAGCTGCTAATAAGTTGTGATCTTTCAGCCACATCCACACATCAGTTCTCTCCTGTGTTATCCTCCCTATATCCCAGATAATTTCCCAGATGGTTTCAGTTTTATAATTTGCGTGCAAGTAACTAGGGCCTTTTTGTCCCATGGCTACAAGCCATTTTATACACAAATGCCCTTCATTTTTGCATGGAAATAGAGCTCAGATTACACATATTTGCAGTTCCAAATTATGTTTTTGTTTTGGCTAAGTTGTCATTAAGAAGAACGTTATTTTGAAGGAATGTGTGCTTCCCAAAAGGAAAGTCACTCTTGGTTGGTTTTGTGACTTCATTTTTGGACATCCCTAACTCATTGAAGAGTTATTCTGCTATGATTTTTTTTTTTAGACCAAGGAACTAGAAACTACTGTAAATAATGTATGTACTTATATAGACTGAGCCATAGTAAAGCAATCTGTTGTTTTTATTTGAAGTTAGTTCTTTGAGTACTTGTATTGAAGGATTCATTTTGTTCTAGTTTAAGTAGTATCTGTATGCTAAAATGTCCTACAAAGCGAACACACTTTCCAAAGTAGAACTGAAGGGCTTCCACGTGCTGTAAGAACATTTTAAAATATGTTAATCAGGTTCCTGCTTGCATTCCTAATTCTCAAACAGCATTTATTCCCCAAGTCTTCCAAGCCACCTAGCACTGTCTGCCTGACTCTGACAGTGTCTTAAACATATTGGATCTCCCTCTTTGTGCAGAAAGTTCTTAAGCGCCTTATCTAGAGCATCAAAGCCCTTAGGAGATGAAGAAAGTAGGGCACCTGGCAAGCACACTGTAAACACACGCGCTGATGGCAGCGGTGGCGCCTCGAAATGCAGGTGCGTGTTTCCTTTTGGGAACGCTGCCGCAAGAGGAGCCAGCGCGCACCTCTCCCTGAGAGCTGCTGCCGGTGGGATTTGTCCAAACAGCACACTGTGTTTTGGTAGTTGAAACCTGGGTTCCTGCTCCCTTTTTCCGAGGGGTTCAAACTCACATCTTCTGTCACCGCTGCAGCTGTTGGATGGGTGGAAGGAGGCGAGCAGAAGGGCACACTTCTCTCCTTGAGTTCAGCCTGGGCCACCTCATGGAAGATGCAGCAGCTTGCCCAAGGCTGGCATGAGGGAGCACCAGAACCTTGACTCTGTCACAGCAGTTTGTGTCCTGCTGGGAGGAGGGCTGGGATCTGGTAGTTACCATTATCAGAGGTGATTATTTCCATGACATTCTCTATGTTTCAAGAGAGGATCAACACTTGACTAATTTCTCTAGGAGAAAACTGGGCACAGGAGAACAGGCTCAGAGATCTGGAGTGGGTGGGTGACAGCTGTTTGTAGTCCCAGTTTGGAAGTTCAAGCCTGCAAGCTGAAGTGGGGAAAGTGTTCAGTGTTTCCTTCCAGAAAGCCCCATTTCCAATGCAGGAATCTCCATCCTGGGGCACCACTTTCACACAGTGTATCTGTGTGGCAATAGGTGTCACCCTGCCAGCTTTATATTATGCAGGTTTTTAGGTGGTGTTTGATGTGTTCTGTGCCACAGATTTGTGTGTTTGTGTCCAGATCTGTAACTCCATTCCCCTGTCCAGTTCTCTGTTCTCTTTAGCAAAGGAAGAAGTAAGGTTGTATCTTCATGTGATCTTTTCCCTCCAGTTTCTCAGACAGCCTGTGAGCATCATCTGAGGAGGAGATGGAACTTCCTTATTCCCTCATATTTGAAATGCTTTGCTTTGCAACTACAGTTTTTCTGTGGTTTAGGGTAGGAAAGCACCTGGGGGTTGGGGGAGTGTGGGTAAGCAAGACTGATGTCTAAATTTATTTCACAGCTCCTTTATTCAGAGAGATGTCACATCTTCTTGGCAGTCTTGTTTGAAACTGTGAGAGTAACTGGCAAGCTGCTAGTGCTGAGTGTCTTGCCAAATACTGTTGCAAAATACTGCCAGTGCAAAAGTTGCATAGCTTTACAGACTGTTATGTTTCTCTGTGAGTAAACCAAAGAGGTACCAACTTCTGATCCTTTGCCTCTGATGAGAAGCAGGACCGACATGTTTCCACTGCCTTATAAGGCACTATCATGCTGCTTTGCTGCTGCTATCTCTTCCAGCCCTTGGGATTAGTTTTCCTTCAGTGGTACTTCTCCATCTCTTGCTCACTGTTGTGAAATAACCTAGGAAACAGAACTATTTAAGAAATCTTCACTATATTATTAATTGCAAAATATTTTGGAACAGACATCGGACGAAGAAAAGCTTTGCCTCCCATCCTGGACTCACTGTTGCTAATGCAGGAGGTGCATTAGAATAGATTTGCTGTGCCCCACTGAGTTATACCCCATATCTGAGTGTTTATTGAAGAGCCATGCAACTGAAGTCAATCCAACTATTTATCAGTATAATATAGGGTGCAAAATCTGGTATACAAATATATGCAAACTTTGTGCCAGTTATTGATACCTTGTAACTTTGCTGTTAAAACAAGGCACGAGTTAGAAACAGAGTTCTATTTTTCAGGAACTATCTTGATAGCTATTTCAGAGCTTTGCATCATTAATCTGTGCTCAAATTGGTATTTTAATGAGAAAGTGGGCACCCGTCAAGATTATTGTCCCATGGTGTTGTATATAATATTGCATTACAATGACATTTCTGGATTCAGCTAGGATGAAAAACTGAAGGGGTAAGTGCTGCTCATGGATAAACATCTTAAATCATGCTGGTATTCTGGTTAGAACCTTGGAAGGTGGTGAGTTAACTCACCAGCTTGAGTTAACTCCTCGCCCTGAGTGTTCAGACAGGGCTGCTCAGGGCTGTGTTTGCCTGGGTTTTGAAAACCTGCAAAGACAGAGGCTCCACAGCCCCCCTGGACACCCTGTCCTAGTGGACAGTATCCCTGTGGGGATTTTCCTTCTCATGCAATGCACCAGTGAGTCTGTCTTGGTAACCTTTTCACAGACATTGGGAGGCTGCTGTTAGGTGTCCCTCAAGCCTCTTCTCAAGGCCAACTAAATAAGTCCAGTTGCCTCCAACTCACCTCCAGAATCTGCTGCAGCCCATGACTGTTTGTGTTTTGGCCTCTTCCATACCCTGTGTAGTTCCTGCTTAAGTGGAGGAATGTTGGATGCACGTGTTAGGATGCAAGTGTACTTGGTCTGCATGACTCTGATCTACTGTGTGTTTATAGTATAATAGTTTAAATTTAGACCTTTTTTTTGTTTGTTTGTAAATTCTTCATGTTAGGTATTTATGAACTGGGATCACTATCAAACCCTAAAATATATTTTATACTAAGTTTAGTAAATAAGTAAGGACTGAGCATTCAGAAAATGAATGCTTTTACTCAACCATGGTGGAATTTCTGGTTTATGGTATGTGTTTTGCTTTAATGCTGGAAAGAGCATAGAAGAGGGACAGGAGCTAATTAAAGAAGAAAATAACTCCTGTACTCCCTTTGGATGGGACTTAACCATACCTTGCAAAAGCAAGATGCATTAAGTCCGCAAGTTTGGAATGCTGCCAAAAACTGCAAACCAGTGAAAACTTAGGACAATTAAGAAGTAAAAACTACCTGGCAAAAGTACCCAGACTGTGAAATGCCTTGAAGACAAGTGCATCAAAGAACTAGGAGATTTCTGCTTCCTTGCTGCCATAGTAGTGGTGCATCTTGAATATATTAAAGTGGGGGGGTGAGGGGGGGAAAGAAAAAAGCTATGTTTTCATGAAAAGGTAGGTAAAAAGAGCATGTAGCATTAGGGAGTATATAGCAATGTTTTATGAGAGGTAAGAAGTGAAACAGAAGGGGGTTATTTGGATGTCATAGTGGATGCTGATAGCCTAGAATCCAATTATGCAATTAGCCTCCTGGTTTTTTTTTTCTTTTTTCAAAATACTAGGTCCTCCTGTTTCATTTAAGCAATAAATTTAATGCTGTTAATTTAATCTCTCAGTAGTCATGGTAAATACCTTGTAAATAACTAACTTGTTTTCATCAATTGCTCTTTAAAAGAGGTTACGGATTTTTCAGACTAGTGTGGAGATGGTTAAGCAGCATTTTAATATCTAAATTTCACCCTCCCAAGGCAGCCTTTGGTAAGACAATATCTCTTGTCTTTGGAATTTTTGGGACTAAAAATTCTTTCCTGCCATCCTTTGGTTTTCAGAGTCCTGATAGAAAACAGGGTTTCTCTGTCAGGGAACCCCCAAACTGTCCCTTAGTTGTGTCCCTTGAAAATAATGTGACACTTGCATCAGTGACAGAAAACCAAACAATTACTGTGCTCAGGTGAGAGAATATGGCCAGTGTGCTACAAAATTTTCAACTCTCTTGGTGTAAAGTGTTCGTATAAAGAAGGAACTATGCTCTTTGCAATGAGGTTTTACATCTTGTGTATGTGCCCACACACATTATATGTAACTCTAAAGGCATATGCCAGAGAGATTGGTTTAACTTCACTTTTCTTCAGAATTTTTTGGAGACTGGCTGCCTCTTTGGTGCTCTTTTCATGTTAACTAATAGGTTATGTGCTGGATGAATAGGATTCTTTATAGAATTATCTAAAACCAGGCACTGATTTATTTGAAAACAAAGGGTTTCTTTAGAGCTAAGTTTAAGCTGGCATTGCCATGAATCCTAGAATTATTCTACATTTAAATGAGAGAACAGTGATGCACTTGTACTTGGGCTTTGAACAGCACAGAGCTGTTGACCAGAGACTTGGAGACTGCTGAGCAAATCTGTTTAGGTTCCTTCGCCGAAGTTTCCAAGCCTACTCTTCTCTCCTTACAGATGATGAGAAGCAAAGCTAAAAAGACACTATAAGTTGCACTGATCAGTTTGTTTGGAGGAAAGCAAGTTGTTTGCTGGTGTGTGATCAAAAAATTTATAAAATCTTGCTCTGTAGCAATCTGAACACATACTTTTTCCCTGTTTTGCTTTGGGATGTGTGAGGTCTAGAGCATAGCAGCTAAACAATACCTCACTTGTTTATAAAAAACCTTGGGAAGAAGGGGTGAGAAAGAAGAAAATATTTACAGTAGCTTTCTACCCAATTAAAATCAGAAGGCATACTAAAAAGGAAAGAGTTCATCTACAGTCCAAGCCAATTAAAAGTAAATTTTGCTGCTTGGATGTTAATTTACACATTCAAGGCAATATAAATTTAAACTAGAAGCTTGACTTAACCTCACCAGTTCAGATGAACTTCAGATTTATGACTCATTTAGTTTTGGTCATAGCATCTGGGTGTTTAAGCACATTTTATGTGAATTGACATTAGAAATTCATAAACTGCCTTAAAATGTTAAATCTGTGGAGTACTTCACCAGAATGTGTAAATAATGCCTGTCTCGCAAACACAGCTCTGCAACACAAGCTGGCTCAGATCCTCAGTTAAGATATTCTTAAGTTTTATGCCCTCAGCCTTTTATCCCCTTGTTTAATTATCTGGGAATAAAACCAGATTTCTGTAGCTTCTCTCACATATTAAAAGCTATCTTGAATTTCTGTGCAAACGCTTTAATTGTATTTGTTGATATTAGTTGAGATTGTTTGTGGGGTTTTACACATAAAATGTGGGTTTGTTTACAATGACTTGAAATAGAGGTGGAAGGAGGGATCTCATAACACTTACAGGGTTTTACTTAGAAATTAAACTGCAAACTTGTCAATGCGTGCAAAAATCAGTTTACTGTTTTACATAGGAGCATCACTTGAAGTGACCTGAAAGAAATTTTATCTTCAACCACCCAGTCAAATCCTGGATAATTATTCAGGGAACCATGTTGGATGTGATGTGCACAGAGTAAGAAACAAAACAGTCCTTGAGAAGGAATCTGAAGGGGCTGAATATTTCAGAAGCTACAGAGCATAAGGAACAGAGGACAGCCTTGCAGCTCAGAATCTAAGCAGGGACACACACAGACGTGCACAATTTGACACTTCTTTAGGAAAAGAAAGTTCATTAAATGAAAATATGTTGATATTAGGAACTTGCAAGGAGAAACTGGAACATGCTTTGTCTTGGTTACTGCTCTATGTCTCGGCAGCTGGAAAAGATTGATGACTTGGGTGCTTGGCCCTTTGTTTTGGTTTTGCTGTTTTAATTTATGAGTCAGAAAGTCCCTAGACATGTCCTCATTTAAAGAAAAGAAAGAAAGAAAGAAAAATAAGACAGATTATTAGCAATGTTATTTTAAAGCATATGCAGTTGCTAAGTTAAAATATTGTGATAGTTGTTCCAGTGTATTTACAGATCTCCCAAAGATGTCCATATGTCACATCAGATGTCAGTTAAAATGGTCAATATGCTGTCTCAAATCAGTCAGTGCCTGCTGTCTAGCCAGCGAACACTATCTCTCCAGTCGTGCTTGTTTCTGCAAAGCATTTAGATCAATCTAACAGCGGCGGAAAGCAGTGTTGTTCTGGTCTGCTGTGGCTGGTGTGTCCTGCTTTGGTCTCTGCCACATGGATGCCACGGTTGGTCCCTGGATTCCTCTGGTTTGGCTTAAGATGAGTCTCTGTTGACAGTATTAGTTCAGTTCAGGAGTGTGCTTTTGGAGTACATCCCTTGTGTTCACTCTGCTGGGGGACCTTGGGGAACATGAACTGGATTCCTTTCAGATGAAATAAGATTGGCAGATGTTCTTCAGGAGTGCTTTTAGCACTGAACCAGGCACAGGTGTCCTGCCCACAGGACCGGGCTAAAGCTGGGTTGAAGCAAAACATACAACCTCCCATGCCAACATGGGTCATGTGGGTGCTGCATCTTCAGCATCAACTGTTTTCCCCTTTGTGGATATGCTTTTCTTGCACTGCATTACTTTCTAAGGCAGACATTGAAACAAAAACTGCAGCAAGAGTAGATCCAAGCACCTGGAGCCTGCCTTTTCTCTTGACTTCAGGTGCAGCCTTGTAAGTCATTGCTCATGAAAGTGTAACACAACCCTGAAATGTTTCCTGCCTGTCCCCCGACTTCCCTCAATCCTTCTCTCCGTGTTTCTAAACCACTTTTTCCTCCTCTCACTTCTAGTTTGCCACCATGGCATTCCTCAATCATTGCTCCCAGCCATATGGTCTCAGTCTCAAGTGGTCTTTGCCCCAAAGATGCAATCTGTGTTTTATGAAGAAGTGTTTGCTTCAGCTGTTTTTAAAGCTCTTTCTGGTGAAATCTGTTCCATTGCTTCACTACCCTTCCAATATTTTTTACATGTTCTTGTCTCTCCTCCTCCAGTGTTTATTAACCTGAACCTTTTCTGTGCTCATTTTAAGCTCTTCAGGACTTGTCCTGAAGAGACAATTCCCTTCTCTTTGAAGTAGTCTTCCAAAGTAACAGCCACCTCTCAAGTGGGTTCCCCCCACCCCATCCCACACTAGCTTGTCCATCCCACCTCCCCAAAAGACACATTTTCTAGACCAGTTTTCACTCTTATTTCTGTTCCCTAGACCTACACAGGTAGGACCTCATCTTTCCTAGGTATTCAGACACAAACAGAGTGAGTAGAAGGACTTTTTTGAGTTCAGCAGGTTATGCTCATGCTTTCCACTCTTATATCTCATAGCAATAATTGTCTCAGAATAGCATGACATTTGTCTTTGTGACCTGCTGTAGTCTGAAGCCTTGTTTCCCATCCTGTATTTCCATATTAGATGTTTCCTGCCCTTGGGCAATATCTTCCATGTAACTTGCTACATTTCACTCCATTCTTCCAGATCACTACTCTGTCCTGATGATGATATATTTAACCTTTGTTTCTCATATCCAGAACTAATATTTATTCTGCCTGCATCTGTAGCCTGTTTGTTAAAATATCTCCAGGCAGCTTCAAAGCTTTTCTAAAGGGAAGGTGTGACATCTGTGATTTCTCTCCTGCCTCTCTGGAAGGCTGTCAGAGGAAGTTAGCAATGTGATTTGACAAATCTCTTTTGGCTGTTACTTAGGATTATCTTCCAGGTGCTGCTAATTGATCCATTTTGGATTGTTTTCCCTGGGAATTTGAAGTTAAACTGACTCACTGGGTCTTTAATATCCTTACCTGCTGTTCTTTGTTGCTTTGGTTTGTTTACTTGGGTTTTTTTTCCATTGTGCAGACGTGCACACACTTCCATTCACATTCTCTGTGTCTCTGCCATTCCTCCTGAAATCTTACCTGTCATTACTATTATTTATGCCAATCACTGCTTGCATTTGACCCCCTTGGTGAAGGCTGATGTCCTAGACATGACAGTCTTCTGGGTGTCATCTCTCATCAGTTTTTCTCTGTGTTGACTAGGGCCAGAAGGTTTTTCTTGCCCTTAAGCTATAAATATATTGATAATAAGGATTTCTTTTTATTGCTAGTCTTTTTTTTATTGTTATTATAATTCTACCTTAACCATCCTGATTTTCATAACTGTGTACTTATGCAGATTTTGTATTTATTGCTAGCAATTTGACTATGTTTTCACATTCTGTGCCTGTCTTGACAAATAAATCTTGTGCTACTTTTTTTATTTTTACGTGGCACAAGCACAGATTATCCTGTTGTATTGTTTTGTAGAGGAATTGCTTCTTCTTTCTTGTCTCCCCTCTTAGTGTTTCTTGTGTTCACATTCTCTTTGCTACATTCTTGGGCTTCCCCACCTCCCATTTAATGATATTTAGTCAACTTCTCTTCTGAACTGGTTGCTTTCCATTTGTCTAGAAACAAATCTAAAGGATCCAGTGCCTTTTTTAAACATAAAAAAAATAGAATCTGATTTTGAAATAAAAGAAGTTTAAGTCTAAACTAAACTAAAGTGCTGTCAATTCCCAAGCCTTTGCTCCTTATACTGTGTGACTGTTGAGATACCACATGGTAGTAGAGTCCCTGTTCAGGCTCTTTGGTTTTACTTTTAAGTTGCTAGCTGTTTGATATGTAGATTTGAGATATCAAACAAATAACCCTGGTGCTGGTAGATGGTTTTTAATGGCTTTGTTTTTGTTTAAACTGATTAGCCCTGTCAGTGCAAATGGCTTGTTTTGCAAGGCTTCAGATTCTTCTGCCTGTCATTGTGCTTGTTGTCTGTCATTGTGCACAGTGACAAAGGATCTACCATAGTGGGAAACATCAATTTCAAACCTAAGGAGAGTGTATCCTTTCAGATTTACAGAATAACAGAATGGTTTGGATTGGAAGGGACCTTAAAGATCATCTAGTCTCCATTTCTGGTCTGTAACCTCGTTTGTGGGATGGTCCAGATTTTGTTTCACAAGTTGTTAATACTGTACAAAGGTCAGATGCTGGATCCAGACTCCTCCAACCATGGATTTACTTCCTTGGCTCATTACAGCAATGACAGTAGAACATTTCACTGAACCACTCCATCAGAACGAATGGCTGCTTGACGTGGGTGACCTCAGCAATTAACTGAAAAGCCTCCCCTTGCTGCTTTGAAAGGGGAATGCTGTACTGCATGCCACTCCCAAGAGAGAGCTGAACCTTTGGATGTTCTTCCTTGGTGACACCAGTGATGCTAAAGGCTTACCACTGACTTGCTTCGCAGCCAGGGTGAGTGAAAAAGGCACCTACCCTGCTGTGGGAAGCCCATCAGTTTGGCACTTCCTCTGAATTAAACCTGTGACATGTGCTGCCACACTTTGAAAAGAAAAGGATCTGGTTAAAATGTAAGACAAATTCCACAATTTATGTATTCAGAAGATAATGACAGTTGTTCTCTGACATAATTTTTTATTGCTATCTGATTTACTTACTTTCATGGTAAATTTGTCCCCTCCCCCCATATGTTTGGGATTTTTTGTTGGGTGGTTTCTTTCTTTACAAAACAAAATCTCAAAATAATTATTATTATTTTAGTTATGAAGTAAAAGAGTGTGAGTTCTGCATGTTTTCCTCTCTCCTTCCAGACTCTACAGGAAGTCATGATGGTCTCTCCTCTCAACTTTCCTGCACACATAATAAAAAAACTGTATCTAATCCCATGTAAATTAAATAAGTAATCCCAACATCTTGTTTCCATACTCCCACAATTCTAGCAGCCACACAAGTATAGTTTGGCTCTAGCTGCCCACCATGGTAGGTATATTAATGCTTTCTAATTTTCTTTTATGTGGAATGTCCAAAATGTCTTTTTCTTTGGCATTTGTTTGATGTTTTTTTGTTCACTTTTTGTTTCACTCAACCACTGGTCCTTTTTCTACTGCCTCTTGTGTATCCCATAAATTGCTGTGGCTTGTGTGACTTGGGACATCCTTCCCACAAACCAGATTTGAAAATGTGGTACAAGCTTAGCTATGCAGGTTCATGTTATGGTTTAACCCCAGGCAGCAACCAGCCCCTGGCTCACTCCCCCTGTGCTGCTGGGATGCAGGGGAGAATTGGAGAAAGCTATAACCCATGAGGTAAGGGGTTGAGGTAAGAAAAGTTTAAGAATTGAAATAAAGTAAAATATAATGATAATGAATAAGGAGAAAATGGAAAGTGGAATAAAACCCAAGAGAAAGAAGTGATGGACAATGCAATTGCTCCCCATGCCCTGATGCCCAGCCCATGCCTGAGCAGTGACTGGTGGCTCCTGGCCAACTCCCCCAGTTTATATGCTGAGTAGGATGGTCTAAGGTATGGAATATCCCTTTGGCCAGTTCAGGTCAGCTGTCCCAGCTGTGATCCCTCCCAGCTTCTTGTGCACCTGCCCAGTGGCAGAGAATGGGAACCTGAAAAGCCCTTGACTTAGGGTAAACACTGCTTAGCAACAACTAAAACATCATTTTGTTATCAACACTGTTCTCATACTGCATCCAAAACACAGCACTGTACCAACTAATAGAAAGAAAATGAACTCTATCCCAGCTGAAACCAGGACAGTGCACAGTGCATGCAATGAAGTGTATATGAAAAACTTCATTTTGCAATTATGACTGTAGGAATGCTGGAAATTGGAGTCAGCAGTAGAAACAGCCAGCTTCCTTACTGTGACTTTAAAAGAATCCTGATTACTTCTGCATTTCTCTTCTCAAAATTAGTCATCATTCCTGTAAGAGTGCGAAATAAACAGTGGTTGTATTTTCTGACTTTGGACACACTTCTAAATCAATCAGGGGAGGTAGAAAATATCCACAATTATCCCAACTTTATTTTAGCAGAGGTGTGTGGTGAGGACCCCTTGGCTGGACGTTGCTCCAGGCTCCCTAGGGGAGGTGACCGCAGCAGCAGGCAGGTGTCCCTGAAGTTCTGGTGTGGCAACAGCTGCTTTCGGGAAGGCGTAAATTGGTGACAAACAAATCAAAAAAAAGAGCAGCGTAGGCCTGGGAGAACCACAGTTATGTAAAGGTGAACAATGAAACATTTTTTCTCAAGTGTGTATTTTGAAGGGCTGTTACCGCAACACTTTTTAAATACATGAAAGGTACATTGGAATCGGAAGCAATTTGGTGTAGGAAACTGCTACTGACTCATCCCAGACCTCAGGGGAAACAGAGCTGCTGTGACATGGAGAGATTTTTGAGTGCTTGCATGGATTGTGCTTCAGACGATCCAAGACTGAGAGATATTAGTACCCTCCTCCAACACGGCTCCTATTAACATCCACTAGCACGGTACACAATCCGGTTAGGAGATCCTCATCACCACTGCAATTGCATCCAAACAAAGGTTGATTGTTGGTAGCTTCTTGAATGTTCTACAGATTCCACACATATCCCATATTTTAGTGCCAATGAAGTAACAACATATTTATCAAGAGCTTCAGTGCAGGAGATGTATGTCTTGAGTTCTTATGGCTTTACAAAATCTTTTATCTTCTTTCTGGAACAAAATTTTTTCCTTAATTCAAAGATTTATAAAAATGTTCAATGAACCAGGTTGATACAAAGATTGTCATGTAATTAGAAAACTATGACATTTTGCTCTTTTGTGTTCTTGTGCAAACTTGGAATTGTGCTGTCATCTACAAAAACTACTTTAATTTGTACAGCACTGTTGGAGGAAACTGTAGTTGAAACAAGACTTGCTGTTGATACATCCAAGAGCAGCTTGGATTGCGTGCAGGAACATTTTCTGATGAAACATTGGAGTAATTTGAACAATAACTTCAAGAAAATTATGTGTCTTTTAAATAATGTGGTTCTTACTGTCCCTTTTTAAATGGCTGTATGTACATCAAAGCTAAATGTCAATGGATATAATTTTGTGATAATTTCTCCTACCTCATAAGCATGTTCCATGCTTTAACCTACAATATCTTACCTCATTCTGTGTGGTCCCTACCTGCAACACCACAACACCTAACATCAAAAAATTGTTGACTTCCAATATTAAATACTGCCATGATCCTTTTAAAAGCTGCCTAACGGAACAGTGGTCTTGAATTAGTATTGAGATTAGATGGATTTATTTAATGGTTGCTTTATGCTCCATACTTAGACTTACAATATTCCATTAACTAGCTTCTACTAGATTGCCATATTGTAAAAGGAAAGGTAAGTTAAAGAAAAAATTCGTTTACTGGAGTCCAGAAGTTGATCATCTGTATCTGCTTCTTGTTGTATTGGTTTTACCTGGTATAAGACGATCATATGCATCTTTATGTAAAATACTGCTGATGTATCTTTATGTAAATCCTTCCTGAAACTCAGTTAAAAGTTCAGACCCACAGGTACACTTCAAACACTGACCTATAGTTCCCAGGATGGAAAATGTGAAAATGAAAATGTTCTTGGAGAACAAAAATCAGACTCTCTAACTAGTGGATGAATGTACATCTTCTCTGTGGGTCTGGCAAACCTGGGAAATGACTAGATAAGTAAGCAAAGTAAGGTCAGCAAATAACAAACTCTTGAAACAGTCTTAGATCTGTGTCCTTTTTGGATTATAAGATACATCTTCCTGCTTTGGTAGGTTGGGTTTTTTTATTGTTGCTACCTTTTTTCTACCCTGAATTGGTGCATAACAGTGCTTTAGTGAAATTCATGTGTCTTTTGCCATAAACAGTTTGTTTGGAAGTATTAATAGAATAGCAGAAACAAATCTGGCCTATTCTGTAGATCTTAGGCTGCTTTTAAAATGCTTTTATTTTGGAAAAAGCCTCTGAGCCTTTTGTGAGGGGTCATGCACACACCAAAACCAAAGCCCTTGTTCAGTTTCTTTTGACTAGAATACCAGTAAATAGCTTGAAAATGCAAACGGGGTCCTTGTGTTCTTGCTCATCTCTACAATTTGAGGAAGAACTCTTGACATTCTGGGTAGACCCCACCTACGTAACATTGTGTGCCAGAGAACTTGTTTACCAAAGCATGTTTGTTCACCCCAGCCTGTATTTGCAATTCTAGTAGAACGTGCTGTAGCTGGGATTCAGGAGGCTGAAATAAGAAACATCCATACAGAATTACCACTTAAAGAGATTTTTTTATTTTATACTTAGCTTTGGTATACCTTCCTGCACAAATTGCTCAGATCTCCTGGAAACTCAGAGACTTGACCTATTTTATAGAACTGTATTTATAAATGGAATTCCAAAGAGTCTTTGTTAAGAGCAAAATGCAGGTCATACAGTGCTGTCAGTTGGGAGGGGTTTTTGGCAATTTATACTTTATGGGCTGTATTTGATAACTTCAGCTTTACAGTATTTACCAGTGCAATAATTTATTACTGTGTTTTATGCATGTCTGCTGAAACTACTCCCAGAACATGTCAGCATGTACCAATAAACTGTCTATGTGACATGTCAAGCACATGTGTTGCTATATGCCTATAAAGCATCTGGGTATCTTTGTCCTTTTGTTATCTATATATTCCCTTTTGTTACCTATGTATTCACTCTTGCAGGACTTGGTGGTAAGCCAGGTCCAATGTGCTTCTTTTTTCCCATGTTCTTGGAACCCATGTAAATCTTTTGTGCTTCCATGTGAGCAAGTGGAGGTGGCTTGAGGCAGTATCCACACTGTGGGTTTCTGAGATAACTGATAACTAAGGTAAACTAGGCTATCAGGAGTTCAGCATTCACACTGCTCTTCTTCTGGTAGCTGAACTAGTTCGTGGAGGTTTCACTTGGGTACCTGCTCCAGACTGCACACTTGCAGTGAGTGAGGGCAGCTGCAGGGCAAAAAGAGATACGGGCCATGTGCCCTCTGATAGCGGTGCTTCTCCTAAGGACACAGCTCTGGTTGGATGATGTCTCCTGGTGGAACCCTGCCAGCTGTCGGACTGATAAGTGAACAGCATGTAAACAGCAGGGTTTGGGTCAGACAGTTCATGTGCACTGAATTCACCATTCACTTTGAATACCTTGCATGCTAAGTAATTTTTAGAAACTAATCATTGAAAAAAGTGAAACTAACCTGAGAAAAAGTACTCCATATGTGGTAACAATAATACATCTTGGTGTGTGCATGAGGGAAGTGAAGAACTTGAGGAGGATGAAGTCAGGAAAATAGAGATACATGTATTGAAATTGCAGATACGGTATTTCACTGCCTGATATTGCTTTTTTAGTTTGAAATTTTATCGTTCATTTATGGATTGGCAGAATGCTTGCTTATGTACTAGTGTTCTTTTTTTGTATATGCTTCAGTTGATTTAAACCAGTTTTCTTCTGAGCTTCTGTGAAGAATTTCTTTGATGTGGTGCTGCTGTCATTTTTCTGGTTCATGTGTATACATGACATAATGTCATGTTATACTCCGTGACATTCATGAAATGATGCAGTTTATTATGGTTTTTCTATAGTTTTCCGTCATTTTGATTAGTGGTGTTTGCTATGCTAAGGGAGAGTCCGTGTAGTGTTGTTGCAGATCGTGGTTTTGATATTCATTAACCTCTGTGCTCCAGGACATTCTTCTTGTAATGCATGGGTCATCATCTTTGTGTCTGGAGTGCTGCAACACTGGCAGTTCACTGTGTCACCATGAATGAAGCCTCCTTTTACTTCCCAAGTTCTTACGCTTTGTCAAAAGATAATACTAAATCTTTCAGCTGTGTTTAGGTGGCTTGTGGTAGTTTCTGGTGGGTTGGTTAGTTTGCTTAGGAGAAGGGGTTGAAGTATATATTTGCAATGAATCAGTCTTTTAAGTTTTCATTTCATTCCTTCAAATTGAAAGACTGTCATCTGAAGACATTCTGTAGCTGATCTAGCGTACAAAAAGAAAGTAGGGGAAAAAAATTGCCTTTGCGCAGCTCATGTAAAACTGAACCATTACTCAGACTCCTCTAATAAGCACAGGCAGGCAACTATGAAAATGAGTTAAGTGAAATCTATTAATATGGATACATTCATTAAGTGTTACAAAACCGGCTTTGATAAAGAACAGTTACCTGGTGATACTGTTGCTTGCACCTGCATTGTGAGTTTAAATCTTGCCCAGCTGGCATTTCTTCCACAGTTTTAACTCTCAGGCTTGCAGCTAGTTCACTTTCCCACCGAACATCTTCTCTTACTTGATGTTTTCCATGATAGCATGTGTTTTTTGGCAACCTCATGAGTCCAGGGAGTCTGACAGGACATTGTTTTCTCCAGTGCACAACTCTCAGGTGCCACGCTTTGCAGTGCTGAATGCCTGGTCCCAACTGGCCCATGCCCAAGCCTCTTCTGTTCCTAATCAGATAGTGGGGTATGAAGACAGCCTAATTAGCTGCCAAGCGAGAGGCTGGAAAGCAGTGTGAAAGTAACTCAGAACAGGGCGGGTGCATATCTGTCTCCATATGTTCATGGGGTCTCTGTGGCAGCCAGAATCCCTGGTGTTAGACAGTATTTGCCCAGAGTTGCTGTGCCTGTGTCATTGTGAGCCCCATCCATTGCAGCCTGAGGCCTTTCCAAAGGGTGATGTCCTCAGACTGCTCAGGGCTTCCAGGTGGGTACAACCTGCTGGGAGTTGGGTTCTTTGATTAAAACAATTGGCACATGCAATGTTAACTACCGTGGCCATGAGCTGTTTCCTGAATGAAGTCTAAGTTTGGGGCTTGATGGGCTAAAGGCTAACAATAATTATTTAAAAGATTGCTTCGTATCTATTACTGTATCATGTTTGGAGGATTTTAAAGAGACACATTTGGTTTAACTGGAGTTAACAGTTGGCAAGATACTGCCACAGAACAAGTTTTAATTCCAAACATCCTCTCATCTTAGTGTCCAAACATCTTGAATATTAACAGTCTGTTCTGGGGCGAGAAGGTTGTGTTTTCCTTAGTGTGAGGAGTAGGATACAAAGCTTGGTGTTAACAGAAATAGGCTAAGATATTCCTTTGAAGATGCAAGAACAGAAATGGAAAGCTGGGGTGTTAATGTTTGAAGCGGATAGTGAGGTAATGATTTTGTTGCTCAATGACCTGCTGTGTTTTAGAGGTAACTAAAATTTTTGGGCTACGCTTGTCAAGTGGTTTGGGCTGTGCTTTTTGTGTGAATATTTGAATGTATACAAAAGTTTCATGGAATATTCATATGGAACAGTATTCATGAGCAGAACTCCTGGCTGCATTTAAACAAGTCATCTGTATTCCTGGTTGTCTTTGTCTTACAATTTTTTTTTATGCTCTATTTTTTTTTCCTGTATAGTTCTCTTGATGTTATAAAATGAGACTCTTGATCTTTGGTCAGGGATAAGGTTTTCATACTAACTTAAGGACATTTTCAGTAAAAACAGAACTGAATAGTTCATATTGTTGCTACCTGCTCTTCCTGGGCTTGGAGAAACATGTTAAAGGTACTCTGCATTTCTGTGACCTCTTGCATTTGCAATGAGCTGAGATGGATCCTTCATTTCTCTTCCCTTTTCTCATATTTTCCACCCCCACCACTCGATCACTGATATTCCTTGAGCAAAGGCTTAAAATAGTTGGGATGGCAGCACACTACACAAATTTGTAACATTCCTTAGAAGCAAAGGACTGCAAAGCAGTGGGAATGAGGTTCTCTGTGTGTATTACTGCCCAGAAAACATAAATGGGGAATGCAAGGGAGTTCCTGGGGACAAAAATGTCAGAGTGAATGCTGACCTTTAACTTCACTAAAAGGCAAGTTGAGTTCCATGCATTTCTCTGTGTGCTATGCAGTTAACCACCAGGTATCCACCTTAACATTAGAATATTAGCCTTTAAAAGCTCATCAAGCAAATCTGTAAATTACAATTTATTTCCATTTTAGGACCTTAGCAGTGTTTTGCATAGTATGATGCACTCGACAGATGAATGTGCTGTGGAATTCATTCAGGCAAATTACAGTTTAAGGATATGTATCATGTTGCTAATCTCTAATTACCTACGCCAGAACAGGGAGAGGAACTGCATAAAATTAACCTCTCCACAGCCCAGTCTTGAGAGGGATTTTAAGTGTGAGGAAGGGCAAATAGGCGCTCTTTAGCCAAAGGTTTAAGGTTTAGACTGTGTGGACAGGGAGACAGTTAAATTATCTCCAAGCCAGGGTCGTCATCTCACCTTTCCTGGGTTGAGGCTGTACTGTAAATCAGTCCTATAGCTCCATTTAACTGATCTGCTGACAAGTGAATGATTAACTGAAAACTATCAACCAGGCAGAAGTGGAACACTGCTCAACAACTGCAAAGTAAAATAGCTCTTGAATACAGATTACCTGCCTAAATTATTTGCCAATGAGTTATTCTAACTGACTGAAGTTCAGAAGCATTCTGGTCTGGGGCTCACCACAAGAAGTCCTAAGAAAGCCTCTTTAAAACCTCTCCGTGAATGCAGAGGCAAATACCTTGCCAGATCCAAACGAGCAAGAGAAGGCTGCTGCTACAATGCCAAGTCTCAATATCTAGCAGTACCTATCCAAAACCATAGAACTCCAAAATCAGGAAAGGGCAGGTTAGGATGGGAAAATTCCTCATACTTCCTGTGTGGACTCTACTGAAATGGAAGCTTGTGATCCAGTTGACTTGTAGCTTGTGTGTACACAGTTACAACACACTAATCCAAACACTGACGTATTTTAAAAACTGCCAGACTGCTTCTCTGATTTGTTTTTGGAGAGTGCTTGGATGACTGTCAGTGCCTGACACGAGTGTAGTATTATGCAGGAATACTTCTGCAGCAGGACTGTTCAGAAACAGGATCTCCTGAATTGCTCCTTGCCAGATACTTGCCAATACCTGTGACTGTTGAAATGAGCACCGTCATGTCCTGTCAGGCCCAAACAAAAGGCTTGTGAAGACAGGCCTGTAGAACATGGGGCTTGTCCATAATCAATAGAACAGTTCCTGATGATAACTTGAGGGTTTTTGGGGACACCCTTGAGGGTTTTTGGGGACACCCTTGTGTTACATTGGTAATACAGCAGAGTGGGCTGCAGTATTTTCACACTTACTCATTCTTTACATGGCTGTTGAAATCCCAAGAAACATTTCAGGTATTTATAGGAGGAAGCTAAAATGGCATAGGATTTTACCTCCTCCTGAGTGTTACCATTTGCATTAGATATTCCCTGCCTCTTAAGCCTTCTCTGAATGTTTGAAAGCATAGCAGATCCTCAGTAAACATAAGGCTTTAACTTTATGGTGTGGTGGTCTTTTCTGCTAAACAGAATCCATGCTAACTCCTGTTTGTCCCACACTTTTAGATCTCGTTAACAAAATAAAGTGAGGAGTGATACTGTCTTTAAAGGAGCTTCCCCCTCCTCCCCCCGAATTTATATTTTTATAACTGTTTTATGGCCTCAATTTGCTCAAGAAAATATACCAAAACGTACCAAGTTACACATCATTTTAAGAAGTCCAGTTGAATTTTAACGGGGATATTGAAACTTACCCCTAAAATTTCAGAGGCTGCAGAAATAGTTCCCTAAGTAGTGCTAGATAGCATACAAACCTATCTCATTTTCCCTGTGTTATTGTTCCTGCCCATACAGGAGGAGAGCTGTCATTACAGCGGCTGGTTGGTTTAATGTCGGCCTTGCCGGTGGATTGTGGGCATCCCTGGACACTCTGAAGAGTTAAACTGAAACCCCTCGTGTGCGCAGGGGTGTTTTTAAGTTATTTTTACCAGAGCGTTGCTGTTTTTCCAGAGTTGCTGTGGGGAGCCGCCCAGCAGAAGCAGGAGCATCCCCCTAGAGGCTGGGGAGGGGAGAGGGGACTGAAGCCTTGGGATTAAGGGAAGTGGAAGCTTGCCCCTAAAATAAAAAATGGTTTTTAAAGTATTTTATTTTAGTGTAGATATATAGGGGGCGGGAGGGGGAGAGGATCTCACCTCCCGGCCCCGTCCTATAGCTCGAGGCGAGCCAGGGTCTGGGCTCCGCGGAGGGTTGCGCGGGCGGGCGGGCAGGCTGGCGCCGCGGGCGGGGAGGGGCGGGA
Source organism: Nicator chloris (assembly GCA_013400495.1). NCBI lineage: Eukaryota > Metazoa > Chordata > Aves > Passeriformes > Pycnonotidae > Nicator > Nicator chloris. The sequence goes on from WAAE01009050.1 coordinate 154,216, forward strand.
GGCAGGCAAGGAGAGAGGGAGGGGGAGAGAGAGAGAGAGGGCGGCCGAGAGAGAGAGGGCGGCCGCAGCCTCCGCGCCCAGGCGGAGCCGCCTCTCCCTTTCCCTGGCCGCCGAACCCCGAGCGCGTTCTGCTGCGAGGGCGGGCGGGCGATGGCCGCGCGGGGCAGCGGCGGCGGGCGCTGGGCCGGGAACGGGAGGAACGCCTTAACTTCCTAGAAGTCCAGGAGCCGAGATATAGTTGCTGGGGTGAAGGCGAGAGAAGCTTGGTTTCGTTCCCGAGGTCCTCGCGGGGCCGTGAAGCCGGTGGCTGCGCCGGTGAGGAGGAGGAGGAGGAAAAGCAGCAGGAGGAGGAGGAGGTAGGTGCGAGTCCGTGGTACCCAGCGAGGGGAACGGGGGCGGCCTCCGCGAGGTCGTTCTCGTCCTTCCCCGAGCCAGGACGTGCTGCTGTTTCGGGAGAGCGGCACTGAAGCGTCTTAGGCAACGCTGCTCTGTCGGGATTCAGGTACCCTTGAGGTTTAATTTTGTGGAGGTTAATTAAAAGGCTGTTGTGAAGTATTATGGCTAAAGCTGTTTTGACAGCTCGTCCATTTTTTTTTTTTTTTTTGGTATGTGTGTGTGTTTATGTGAGTTTTTCTNCTTGTGTTACATTGGTAATACAGCAGAGTGGGCTGCAGTATTTTCACACTTACTCATTCTTTACATGGCTGTTGAAATCCCAAGAAACATTTCAGGTATTTATAGGAGGAAGCTAAAATGGCATAGGATTTTACCTCATCCTGAGTGTTACCATTTGCATTAGATATTCCCTGCCTCTTAAGCCTTCTCTGAATGTTTGAAAGCATAGCAGATCCTCAGTAAACATAAGGCTTTAACTTTATGGTGTGGTGGTCTTTTCTGCTAAACAGAATCCATGCTAACTCCTGTTTGTCCCACACTTTTAGATCTCGTTAACAAAATAAAGTGAGGAGTGATACTGTCTTTAAAGGAGCTTCCCCCTCCTCCCCCCGAATTTATATTTTTATAACTGTTTTATGGCCTCAATTTGCTCAAGAAAATATACCAAAACATACCAAGTTACACATCATTTTAAGAAGTCCAGTTGAATTTTAACGGGGATATTGAAACTTACCCCTAAAATTTCAGAGGCTGCAGAAATAGTTCCCTAAGTAGTGCTAGATAGCATACAAACCTATCTCATTTTCCCTGTGTTATTGTTCCTGCCCATACAGGAGGAGAGCTGTCATTACAGCGGCTGGTTGGTTTAATGTCGGCCTTGCCGGTGGATTGTGGGCATCCCTGGACACTCTGAAGAGTTAAACTGAAACCCCTCGTGTGCGCAGGGGTGTTTTTAAGTTATTTTTACCAGAGCGTTGCTGTTTTTCCAGAGTTGCTGTGGGGAGCCGCCCAGCAGAAGCAGGAGCATCCCCCTAGAGGCTGGGGAGGGGAGAGGGGACTGAAGCCTTGGGATTAAGGGAAGTGGAAGCTTGCCCCTAAAATAAAAAATGGTTTTTAAAGTATTTTATTTTAGTGTAGATATATAGGGGGCGGGAGGGGGAGAGGATCTCACCTCCCGGCCCCGTCCTGTAGCCCGAGGCGAGCCAGGGTCTGGGCTCCGCGGAGGGTTGCGCGGGCGGGCGGGCAGGCTGGCGCCGCGGGCGGGGAGGGGCGGGAGGCAGGCAAGGAGAGAGAGAGGGGGAGAGAGAGAGAGAGGGCGGCCGAGAGAGAGAGGGCGGCCGCAGCCTCCGCGCCCAGGCGGAGCCGCCTCTCCCTTTCCCTGGCCGCCGAACCCCGAGCGCGTTCTGCTGCGAGGGCGGGCGGGCGATGGCCGCGCGGGGCAGCGGCGGCGGGCGCTGGGCCGGGAACGGGAGGAACGCCTTAACTTCCTAGAAGTCCAGGAGCCGAGATATAGTTGCTGGGGTGAAGGCGAGAGAAGCTTGGTTTCGTTCCCGAGGTCCTCGCGGGGCCGTGAAGCCGGTGGCTGCGCCGGTGAGGAGGAGGAGGAGGAAAAGCAGCAGGAGGAGGAGGAGGTAGGTGCGAGTCCGTGGTACCCAGCGAGGGGAACGGGGGCGGCCTCCGCGAGGTCGTTCTCATCCTTCCCCGAGCCAGGACGTGCTGCTGTTTCGGGAGAGCGGCACTGAAGCGTCTTAGGCAACGCTGCTCTGTCGGGATTCAGGTACCCTTGAGGTTTAATTTTGTGGAGGTTAATTAAAAGGCTGTTGTGAAGTATTATGGCTAAAGCTGTTTTGACAGCTCGTCCATTTTTTTTTTTTTTTTTGGTATGTGTGTGTGTTTATGTGAGTTTTTCTCTAGCAGCTCATAAAGGTGTAACTGCTGCTTCTAAACGTGCAGTAGTTTTGCAGGATGGAATGCACATTTCTTGTTGCCCATTAAACTTAGGATACGTTGTCATGCGGGTACTGCATTTCATTACAACACAGCGGTGTCACCTGAATGCCCTTATGGTTCTTCCTGCACTGAAGATTTCTGTGAATATCACTTGCTGCAGTATCCTTGTAGCTAAGGTTTGTTTATAACTTCTTTCAGACATTCCAAGTGGTTTTATAGACGCACACAGAATGACACTGTATTTTTAAGGGTTGATGTTGCTCTGTTTTGGATTCTTCTAACATTTGTGTTGTTTCAGTCTCAGTATCTAAATATAGTTCTGACCTTTTTTTCTTCACCTGCGCATCTGTCTCTTCAGTGACTGTAATATGAACTAATGGTAAAAACAGAAGCTGCATATGGAGGAGTATTTTCCTGAAGGCTTTAAGATACTTTAGATTTCAGGAAAAATTTTTACTAGCTTCTGGAAAGCATTTTGGAAAGTTCAGTGTTGTTAAGGTAGTGTCCATGCATGGTATTTCTTATAACTTAAAGCTAGAAAATGGACCTATTTCTTAAAAGATACTTTGAGATCCTCGTTTAGATCAGAAATGCAGCACAATTGACTTGCCCATGTCAGTGAGATGTACTGGTTGCTTTAAAAAATGTTGGCAAAGTTGAAGAAGGCACTAGTGGTTTCATGATAATGTAACATAATAATAATAACAACATAATGTGTTAAAATAGCTTTCCAGCCTCGAATTCCCACCTGTGATGTAAATTACAGCCTCACCACATCTGATGTTGTTGCACCAAATTCTGTTTTCTGTACATAAGCCACGAATCTGTGAATCCTTTGAACTGAATGAACCAAACCTTCTCATTCTCTGTGCAACACAGATGTATGTGAGAGTTCAGTGTATGCGCTTACCTGTGGGGGTCTGTAAACTGGCCCTGAAGAATGGACATAGAATACTTGCTGTGTTTGCGCTGATGTAACATGATGAAGCAACGGGTGGTGAACTGGACGTGCAGTTTGTATATTGCTAAAGGGTCTTTCTCTTGCTTGCCTTTTATATTCCAGTGTTGAAGTTGTTGCCTTTTCATTATCCAACAGCTTTATGGTTCTAGGCAGCCATCAATTCTGTAAAGCACAGACTTCAAAAGTATGATTTCTGGATTGTGGCCTGTGGCTTGGATTTACATATTTCATTATGTTATTATCCAGCTATATTCTGTTATATGGATTTCACCCTTTTGCTGATTACAGTACATAAAATCCTGGAACTCTCTACATGTTCAGTGTGCTAGCAGTAACATCATCTTAAACAGATTGGAGTTCTGTATTTATGTACTGAAACCGAAGGAGTGCAGTTGGTGACTTCTGTTGAAGGTCATGTAAGAACATGTCCAGTATCTCTGGAATTGAAGTGTGGTGTCCTCTCGTTTAATTTTCATGCAGAGGGATAAAATGAGGCTGGATTATGTGCTTGGTGTTTACTGAAGTCTGACTGCCCTCTTATGTAGAACTGACTATGTTGCAGGTGGCTGCTGTCAGCTGTCTTTAAGACCTCTTTAAAGTAGCTTATGTTGCTGCAACTCTTGAGCTGTGCTATCCTTAGGCATCTACATTTAAAATTTAATTGGACCTGATGTATAGGGAGAGTGAGAAAGCACACCAAGAAATGTCCAGGTAGCAAGTGTAATACACACTGGATTTTTTTCATATACTCTGTTGTTTGTGTAAGTTGTACCATCTGAGGCACATAGTGATCCCTGTGGGTACTATGGACACAGGCTAAAGTTGAAATTATTATAGAGATGCGTTCAGGATTAAAAGACAACTGCCTCTCACTGGCAGTATTTATTCTTAAGACCCATTTTATTACTCAGGGCTTGCTTACCACAGCAGAGAACCTGTATTCTGTCATGTAATAAATATGAATGCAAATAGGTCTAATCCAAGCCATGAATCTTGCTAGATGCCAGTTAAGAGTAATTTACTGCAGCTTCTTCTGGGAGGTGGAGCAGAAGGGATATTCTTGGGTGCAGTACAGTCATGGGAAGGTAAGGTTTGCCTGACTTCTCCAAAGTAAATTTGATAGAGACAAAAAGAGGGTAATTACCTATTTCATTCTTTTGGTTCCTTTTCACTTTACTTGCAGTCCTTTCCTCTAAGTAGAAAGATTCAGCTGAATTGGACTTTGCCCATGTTGCTGCAGAGGAGGGGTGCTACTAGAATTTTTTAAAACTGCTAGGTAGTGGGTGGATGTGTAAACAGGGAGCAGGCTTTTTCCTTTATACCACTGGCTAAATTCTCAACTATCTCAAATTGTACGTAGAAGGGAGTGTGGAGATAAGCCAGGGATTGACTGGAGTATTTTGGTTAGTGCTCTCTTTTTTAATTAGGTGAAGTCTTGCTAGAGGACTACCCTGGTGTCTAGTGTTACTGTATTAAAAATTGTATGTAATGTGATATTTGAAAGGATGTCTTTTGTGAATGAAACCTGTTTTCTCCAGAACCTTGTTAGTGAATGGCTTCTGGCCATCCCTCTCTCTTCAGAGATTAGCAATCTGTGTTTTGCTTTTGACTTTTTCTGAAGCATTTGACTTCACATACAGTCCCTCATCCTGTAATTCTGTTGCACTGGATTCTGAATATCTTGTCTCCCATTTCCTGTGTGTCAGCTGCCTGTCTGGTAACAAGAATGGGACACTATTTCTCCATAGAGAGGTTGAGAAAAAGTTGACTTCCTGGGTTTTCTCCAAGATTGTGTAAGGTCCAGTGATATATTGAGCCATTATCAGTGTATTTGTGGAGAAGACTGAGGAAGTGATGAAAACTATGCCAAAGTTGATACTTTCTCTAAAGTTAGAAGAAATAGGGTAGTGTTTATAGCAAATAATAGGACTGCCTCCTGTGCCTTGCTTTCAATTTCTTTATATGCAGGTTCCTTCTGTAACTGGAATCACAGGTGAGATTTTCAGCAGCTGGTTTAATGATTACTCAGCCCCAAACTAAGTCCTTCAGGGTAGATGATGAGTGTATAGGGAAGTGCTTATACACTGTTCCAGTGTTCTGTTCCAATGCATATGGATCCTGGTGATTCCTCTGTGCTTGCAGGGAGAGTCTTTTGGGGGTTTTGTCTGTGCTTGTCTCGGCTTCTCTTGTATGACTCAAAGAGTGAGTGTGATTTGCTCTGGCCTTAGAGGTATTTAAGGCAATGTGGCAGCAGCTGGAGAGGCGCCAGGTGAGTACACAGCTACCTGATCTAGCCTTGGACATTCTAGGCAGAGGTTGAAGCATAAGCACCCAGAAAAAGGATCTTTTGATTATACAGTGATACCATCTTTAGGCCGTTACCATTTCAAAGAGAATGGAAGATGTTTCAGTCCAGAATAAAATAGGCTGATTAAACTTCAGAAACCTTTTCCAATACAGTTTGCTTATGTAGAAGAGAGTAAAAGGAGGATGCCACATACTGCTGAACTATGTCATATTTGCCTGTTGCATGCAGTTATTAGGAGGCTGCACAGAAGATTTTATAGTCAGGCATTCATTTGTGGGTGTAGTAGATTTGTGTATGGTTTCATGGTGTCAGGGTTCTGCTATTGGCATGGCCTTACTTCACAGCAGGCAAGGGTCAGCCTGAAAATTGATGTTGCTGTGGCTTCCTGCAGGAAACGGTGAAAATACTGCTGGCTTTTTGACAGCCCCCATGGAGAGAATGGATAGTGTAACTGTTGATAGGCTTGAAACTGTGCCAGGAGGACTGGTGACTTCTGATCTACTCTTAACTTTTTCTGTGCTTTCTCCTGTTCCAGGCTGCCATACTGTAGCAGCTTAAGTTGTAGCTGTTTCTGGACAACACTGGTCTCAGCATTAATCTGTCTTGCAGCTTATCTACATTATCTACATCTTTCACTGGTGGCCAAGTTTGATTTGAGGGGACTTACTTTGATACATACAGGGACTTCCTTTGATACAACTTTTCTGAAGTTCCCTTCCCTTCTGGTCTGTTAGTAAAGTTGAGCCGAGGGGCTGCTTGTTGTTACTTCCCGGAAACTCTGTAACCAGAGGTAGAGACTTCTCTGCTGGCAGTGTCTGTTAAACTCACCCAAACGTGGCATCCTTCAAAATGCTGCAATTTCCACTTCTGAAGCTGTGGATAAAATTGTCTCTACTGTTTTCTCTCCATTATTACTTCATGTAGTTACCACAGCATTAGTGGTTTTACCTGCTATTTAAACTGCAGCTGTGTTCCTAACTGCAGCATAGTAAAGATTAAGACAAGTCTGTCCCTATTTCGGTAGTCAGACCTACAGTTCAGATGTAAGAGGCTCTCAAGAGCTGATATGCTTGAGGCAAATAGAAATTGAAAGAAAGCTCTGATCTGCTGGAGCTTAGTGGCAAAGTGAAAATGCAGTTCTTCCAAGTTTGTCAGTTCAGCTTAGCATTGGTGACCCAGGCACGGCTCTGAGGAGATGCCTCAGGGAAAGAAAATAATCACAGCCAGTGATCTTCCAGACAGCCTAAAGAAAGAAATGTGAATGTTACAGTTTTGGTTTCTCAGATGATTTATTCTTCTTTTCCCCAGTAAGATGAATAAACTCTTCCTGAATTAATCTGGTTGACACTTCCTCCTTTTGTTTTTCAGAGATCTTTCAACTTCAGATCTGAAATAAAGCTCAGTCTTCCAAGACTACAGCTTTTAATCCATACGGCTCCTATACTGGCATTTAAAACTCTGACACTAAAAATAAGAAACTGAAGGGATGAGAGAAATACAGCCTGTATTGTGAAAATGAGTACAGGCACCTTGGAAACCTTTGTAACGAACATTGGTTTACAAGAGGAGAAGGACAGTGAGTGATATTAATCAGGGAACACCTAATCCATTTTAAAGCTTTACTTGTTTTTCTGTGATGAGCAGTAAGACAGATAAAACACAGGGGCTTATGCTCAGTTCCTGATACTGGACCTGACATGGCTAAAGATTGACACAAGTGCTTAGTAAAGTCTAAACTTAGTGAAACCTTTACTGGAAGTGGTGCCTATTGACTCTTTTAGTGGCATTCTTAAGATGGAGAAGAGCTCAGTTAACCTTTACATCTCAATTTTAGTATGTGGCGATGGGAGAAGAACATTCTTAATCTCATGCTGGTATAAAATTGTGGAAGGTGTGCCTTGTAATAAAGCTTTTAACAGTAGCTTTCCAAAGGAAAAGAGAAACCGATTTGAAACTCATTGTCTGTGTAACTAGGTTGAATGAACTGTGCTCTAGTCAAATAAAGGTGAGGGAGAAGCTTAACCCTGCTCAACACTGTAATTACCTAATTAGTGAAGCAGGGAACAATCAAATTAAAGTGAATGCAGTTGTAGCTAAAAATAATTTTCTGAATATCTTGCAGTATGGATGATCTATCACTTAGCTGTGATTATAGTGGTTGTAAACATTGCTTTTTGTTAAAGTCATCGGATAGATCTTTGAAAATTAACTCAATTGTAAATGGCAAGACGAGAAATAACAACATAAAATTCGATGATCTGGCTTTTGAGAGCAAGAAAAATAGTCAGTTGACTGACTGAGACTCGTTGGGTATCAAGAACAAATCTTTTCACTGGATTCCGGGAGCTTTGGCCTTTGTGCCAACATAAATATGGGTGTCTCTCCAATAGCAGAATTGCATGGGATTAGTTTGTGCTTTTTGGAAATTTATGATATGAAATACAGAGTTCACTTTTATACTTCCCTGTTTTAAGAAAATAGGGAGTTAATGTTGAACTGGGCACGCCTTTTTCCTCCTGCTATTTTGAAGAGAACTGAGGTCCCCCTCTTTCTAAAACTCTCTTTTCATGTTTGTAAGTTGATCAGACACATCTTGTTCTTAAGCAGTGTTGCATTCAGTGAAGCAGTTCAGATGGCTGTGCTGTGCTGTGCAGGCCCAAACAGAGGGTTGTAGCTAGGCAGCATGAATTTTGGCTGCTCCTGAGCATCGCTGAAGTTCCTGTTGTTCTCAGCAGGGTCCAGCAAATAATGTGCTTGTGCTCAGGGCAGGTGTGGAGAACACTGTCCTTCCATGAGTGAAGAGGCATCTGGTTAACACAAAGCTTTCTGCCTTTTTGATGCCTTTATTCTCAGTCTCTTGTGTTGCGCCCTTCTCACATTCTGCAAGGAAATGAAGTGTTCCACTGAAGGGAAAGGGTGACCTTACACCCTGTGTTCTGCCAAACACAAAGTATGCTTGGTAAGGGGAAAGAGGGGTAGAGAAGGTAAATATTCAGACTGATGCATGATGCTGCCTGTGTCCCTCTCTAAAATTCCCTTGAAAAATTAGTTCTTCTCATGTCATCTTTAATCTCTGATGTGACATTTAAACATACTCAGCATGTTCTGAGAAATCTGAAGTGCCCTCTGGTAGAGACTCATGCAGTTGAAAACCTTTGGTATTGAAATGAATTGTTCTGAATGTACAAGTCGGTGGCATTTCTCAGATGTCTGATACCAGGTTGTCATCTTCAATTATTTCTTCATGCCCTTTGTTCCTACAGAGTATTCTCGGTAGTGGGGCCAAGTCTGTTTCCAGTATGACTACACAGCTCAGTGATTTTTTTGGATGCACTTGTGTCCTTGGAGAATGTGAGTGATTTCAATGGAACAACAAAGGACTACAAGCATGAAAGTTTACAAAATTGGCATGATTGTGGCTTTATATGTGCATATTAATGTGCATTTCCTGCCAGCAAAAGTTCTTGTCACACAGGTTTTTAGCACTGTGAGTTAAGGGTTCCTGTACTGAAATTTTCCTTCTATGTTCCCTTCAAGATTGCATGATGGAATTCACATTTTCCCAAGAAAAGCTGCGGATGTTGGATCAGTACCGTTGACGATACCTCCTGAGTGCAACACCCGCAGCAGGGTCCTGTAACAAATTTGTCACAAGAAACATACAATGGATCTCAAAGAGAGCTGCCCAAGCGTTAGCATTCCCAGCTCTGATGAACACAGAGAGAAGAAAAAGAGATTCACTGTAAGTATGTAAGGGAAGAAGCACTGTGGGCAAAGGCATAGGCTGTTGGTGCCTAGCACTGCTGCTTTCTTTTCTTCTGCTACTAAGCTTCATATTATTTCCAATAGGTTTATGGAAATCAGTTTCCTTGCTCTTGTGAGTACTGGCCATAGTCCAGTGTGAAAAGTTGTGAATATTTTAGTGTTTACCTGTGTTGCTTTCTGCAAAAAGAACTTGCCTTTACAATGTTCTGCTATTTTTACCCCAAAATAGCTGCATTTGCTTGTATAAAATATTTAAGTATCCAAGCACAAGGAAAATATTCTGGTACCATTTTTGCCATTCTACATGATTTTTCATGAAGACATTTATTTTGTAAAGGGATAAAGTGTGGCTTTGGTTCTTTGTGGGGGTTTGTTTGTTTGTTTTAACATTTATTCTTTCACAGATATCCTATTATACTATTGTAATTTTTTTTTGTGTAAAATGAAAAAATATAAACCATTAAATTTTTTCAAAACCTTTTTCCTGTCTTCCTTCCTGTTTCTGATTCTAATGCTTATGAGTGTTTTCCTATCCTGTTCCCATTTCCACTTCTTGTCATTTTTCTCCCTCTTCCTTTCTTTGCCTCCCAGTTTGACTTTCTGGTTGTGAAGTCTTCCTATTGTGTGGGAAATTCTTTGCATTGGATACTGAAAAAATAAAGTGGTGTGGTATGGATTTTTGTTTGGCCTCTATATAACCCTAAATGACAAGATCAAAATGCTTGCTTTAGAAGGCTCAAATTGTTTCATTGCTCTTGTGCAACTTCCTCCAAGATTTTTTTTTTTCATTGAGTGAGTTAGTCACTCTTCAGATGAGGAATGCAAGCACCCTTATATGGAGCTGCTGTCTGAAGAATACACCAAACAGTGGTTTACTATGAGATAGGTTGTCTCCCTTTCCTCTTCACCTCCCTTGGAGAAGAACATTGGTTTGATTCTACAAGTGTGTCAAGATGTAGCTTGGGGAAGGAGTGTGCTGGTAAAGGGAATAAACAAAAGAGAACTTTACTAATTCCTTAAACCTCTGCATTCATGTGAAAGTCAGGTGAGTGGGAAAACCTTTGTGAAAGTCTAAACTTGAGCAGAACAGGTTTGTTTTGTTGCCTCAGCGCTGGCAGTTCTGCAGTTAAAATATGCCAGTGTGGTACATTGAGCATGTACTAATGTTGTGGTTTCTAGGTCATTTTACCTAAAGGTCTGTCAGACAACCTGGGCGGTGTAAAGGCACTTTCTTTGGGTGTGGCCTTTAGAAAGCTGTAGGAAACATCAGAAATGGGGGGCTGAGGGAGGAGGGGGGAAAAGAATCCAGCCCAGCTTACACTGTGCAGAGATACACTTTGTCTTGCTGGCTTCTGCTTTCTGTGCCAGGGAGTAATTAGCAGCTTGACAAGAAGTGCTTTCACAACCAAGCTTTCGAATATTATCACATATATTTTAGGATTTGATAACAGAAGTGAGGGTCATATTAAACTTCATGATAGAAACTGTGAATTCCAGCATGTGTCAGTGCTGTTACTGTGTCCCCTCTTCTGTAGCTATGTGTCATGACAGGATCCTGTCAGTATTTCCACAGGGAGTGAGAAAGGGGTGCAGGGGGGAAACAGTTCTTGACGAATTTGTGGTAGGTATAACTGTCTCTTTTGGTGGCCACACTAGTGCCATTTCTGTAAAGAGCAGTAAGAAGGGTTTTTAACTTGGGGTGAAAAGAAAGGTCAGAGTAATAAAGGCTAGGAGAGATCTCAGGTGACTGTATAGTCTTCACCTTACCATTGCTCACAGTGTGTATCACTGCTGCTCCTGAGACACTTCTAGAATCTTACTGGTCTGAATAGAAACTGAATTTCAGCTCAAACCTTTTGATAGCTCACTTAATGCTGGCATGGAAACAAGACAAGTATGTGCAACTTAGCTTTTGCTAGCTCTGCTTTTTCCCCTCACACTTACTCTGGTAAAGCATTTTTAAAAACAATCATGTCTCTGAGCAGTTGTCATTCTGATAATTAAATGAGCTTTTCAGTTTTGTGTCTGGAAGTGAACTTCTCATTCCTCCTGAGCATTTTCATGACCTTTTATTGAATATTTGATTTGGCTTTGTTAAATATTGCATACTTTCAATATATTTACTACCATTTTTTTTTCCCAAATGATTACATGTTTGCATTTTTGGGGGTGTTCTGGCAGGGAACCTTTTTTGCTTCCACTTAATTCATGGCAACCAACCTCTATGTAAATCCACACTAGTTCGCTGTCCTGCATTTCTCTGAAGACTCAGCATTCACTTTCTCTATAAAAAGAGTAAGGTATTTCCTTGTTTTGGACCATATCTAGCCTATATTAATTGCTTTCTGTCCTTGCTGCATATTAGGTCATTCTTTTGCCTGTTTTGACAAATAGCTTTGGTTTGGGTTTTTCACTTTTATCCCTGAGATGTTTGATGTCTGAAGCTTAATTTTCTCTTCTGACCTGTTCTCATCTCCCTTTACACCCAGACCATATACAGGCTTATTAAAAAATCTCTTTCAAGGGTGCTTTTTGTCTGATGAAATCCAAAAACTTTGTCTCAGACCTCTGATGTATAATATTAATCCCCAGCCCTGTGGAAATTGGAGTTGTTTTTATTTGTTGACAATAAATAATTTCCTTACTTTCTCAATGATTGCTCTGTCAAAATTGGAAAACAGCCTTTTTATTTTTCTTTGTTTAATAAAAATCAAGTGTTTAATCCAGGAGCATGAGCTACCACAAACAGAGTTGAAGGGTTTTAATTTCAATTACTTCTTTCGTGAAGAAATCCTACAGCATCCAGAAATAGCTGGATCCTGTCCTGTCTGTATCTGGGAAGTTATTTTATGGTGATGTTTTCAGGAATTATGTTTATTTTTCTTCCTTTTTCTTTTCCTCAAAGCTTTGTGGTTTTTACCCACATACTATGAGTTGTGGATGCATCATATCTATGTCTAAGGAGTTTTCTAAGACCAAATTTGGATTAGGAATAATTAGACTTAAAAAGGTTATTATCTAAGTAAGTCTAGATTCCTTCCCCCCACCTTTCTAGAAATAAGCATTGCACGTCTCTCTAACATTACATAGGTGTAGCTAAGAGTAGTAATACAGCCCAGACATGTCATGGTTTTAGGTTTTACCAGATTCTTTGTGGGTATTGTGTTTTCTTACCACTTAATGTGTCCATAACTGTTGTGCTTGCAGCTTTTCCTTTGTTGGGGTGTGCAAGAGTGTTGTTAGTGGTGTGAATTGGATGACCTCATACAGGTTTTTTTATGCTCTCTTGTGTAAAAAATGTTGATTGTGTCATTGTTCTGCAGCTACTCTGAGAACAAAACTGGTTTAATTTAGCAGTTGCCAAGGGGGCGGATATCATCTCGTATCCTGACTTACGCTTGCCTGTGCACTCTGCTGTCTGTGCTTTCTGCCCAGCTACCTTGGCCCTCTGTTCAAGTGTGCTGGCACTGATTTGCTGTGCAGTCATGGGGAGCAGAGGTGTTTCATGTTTGAACATTGCTTGCAGGATGTGATTGCTGTATAAGAGACCTAGTTCAGGAGGACAGTGCTTGAGTTTTGCAGTTAAAGCTTTCTCTGTCTACAGTGTAGGGAGGTTCTTAGAAGGGGAGTGAGTGGGTTTAATGCTAACGCTTGTTTAGCAGTATGAGGCAAAGCGGGTTTTCTTAGAAGGTCTCATCAGCATTCTGCTGGATGCTTCCATCCAGCTTCCTGTGTTCCCCAGGGCCTGGGAGTGAGAATAGCTTATGTGAGCAGTTAACACAGCGTGACTGCAGCCCTCAGGCTGAGGAACTGATGGTGGTGGCTGCCACAGCCACTGTGGAGTTAGAGAGAGAGCCAGGGTGCTGTTGCAGGCCAGAAGGGAGACTGGGGCATTGGTCCCGTTGTCTGCATTGGGAATTAGCAGTAATCTGCACTCATTTCCTTGCTGTGCCCATCCTCTTCCCTGAAGGAATAGCTGAGCTCCTTCTGGAAGTACAAGAAAGTAGAGAAGTGTAGACAACTAATTGTCTGAGAGACAGGAGAAGCCTGCTGGACACACAGCTGCCAACCAGATTTATGAATCCAGGGACTGACAATCTGTCTAGTTACTGAAGTCCTCTGAGACATGGCATTTGAAAGGCCAGAAGTGTGCAGCAGATTCCAGCTATATCTCCCTTCATCCTCGTGCTGTGTATTATGTTATATGGGCTGTATTTCAGCCACAGCATCATTTCTTCCTTCCTGAACAATTGTGCTATCAGCCAGGGTTTTTCTGTATTCAAAGTGTTCAAATGAACAGTTATCTTTGTACCTTCCATATGTACTTTCTCTTCAGGTTTTGGTGAAGACAGTCTTCAGTATTTTTAAATGCTTTGCTTCTTTAATATTAGTCTTTATTATGGATTATCGAGTTGCTAACAAATTTTATATTAAATTTTAATAGACCACCATCTGATGGCCAGGTGTTCTTTTTGGATATTAACTAATTTATGAAACTCCACTAAATCAATCTTGGTCGTTAAGTTTTTTGCTTCTCTGGTATTTAAATATTTTTCTATAAAGTACCAGATTCTTTTAGTTGTTCTTTTAGTCATTTCTGTTGATGTCTGTGTGACTTAGCTGTAAGAAATACGTGGTTCAATGAGTGCATTTACACGATAAATTTAATAACCTGCCCTTACTTCCACCACAAGATTACACCTGTGAGGTTTTACTAAGTTCTGTGGCTATAACACTGTCCTCATTCCTACAGGTTTACAAAGTGTTGGTGTCTGTTGGCAGAAATGAGTGGTTTGTCTTTCGACGGTATGCAGAGTTCGATAAACTCTACAATACGGTAAGCAAGAAGCAAGCTATGAAATCATGCCAGAATAGCAGAGTAACACTTGCAGTGTTATGGTTTGAGTTAATTCTCTCTTGAGGAGTTTGAGTCAACATTTAATAACCGTAGAAGCCTAATTAGAGAAAATGATGGAGTAGATTTTTTAAACTTCGGTTTGTTTGAATTTCAGACTCAAAATCCACTTATTTGACACATTTTTTTATAGTTCCTTGGGATCATAGCTTAATGAAACTTCCAGTTTAGTTGTTGTCAAAATATAAAAAATGTGCTTTTGTTCATGCTAAAAAACCCCACAAAATATTTAGATAGATATGTTTCTCCTAAAGTAAATGTTTTTCTTTGAAGTACTGAAGGCAATGAACAAATCCTTGTTTCTTGATAGAAATTTTCTGGTCAGTCATTGATGACAATTCATACCTGCAGTTTCATAGCAGGTATGATTTTTTTCCCAAAAAAATGTGGTCAGTGTTCCAAAAGAAATAGATGCCTTCAGCAAGTAAGTATGGATTTCTTGGGTTTGTTGCTAGAAGAAGGTTTTGCCCTTTTTACATAGTGTGCAAGTGGAGTAAATACTTGTTCAGATACAAGTCTGAGTTGTGTGTGCTATGTCCATACTTTGTTCCAGTTGTTTGTGTTTAGAGATCATAATTTTTGCTTTAACAAACAAGGAAATAATTCCCTTCTGGTTCCCATACTAAAATATTACCAGCTACTTATTTGTGCCTTCCCTTCCACTGTCTCTCTGGGATGTAGTCAGGCCTTCTCTCTTCTGCCTCCCTGGGCATGGATTTGCATGTGGCTGTGGTCTCCAAACACAGGCTGCGAGCTCGGAAGTATTCTTGGAAATGTTTGAGCTGAAATGCCCCTGGATACCCCATGCTATGCTTTGCCTGCATCTTGCAGGGATAGACCTGTAAGGGATGTGAAAACAGAAATCCTCCTTTTGGAGGGAGTGTTGGTGATCCTGTTCCTTTGCCACAATCCTGTTTGGATTGGCCTTGCTCTGCTGCAGTTTGTTCAGCCCTGGTCTCTCTAACACGGCCAGAGGTGAGGTCCTGGGGAAGCATAACCAGGAGGACATTTAGTCCAGTTTCTGTTCAGTGTAATTCATACAATATATACACCAAAGAGAATGTGTGCTGCTAACTGAAAGAAATACTGGTGTTGCTAAGGGAAGAAGAATTGCCAGCTACTGTATTAGAAAACTACCCTCTTAAAGAGGATGATAGTAAGATTGCTCTTCTGGAGCACTTGAAGGTGAAGTAAATGTAGTTGAGGCTTGATTAGTGACAGGCTTGGGGGTTTTTAAAAATATATAATTCACTATTGTTGTATACTAGCTTCTGGTCAGTTTATCAAGTGTAATAATAATAATAATTGAATTATCAAGATCCTAAAATAGACTGTTCATCTGTTTGCAATTTTGATGTAGGGGTAGACTACCTGTGATTTCTAAAGTTTAAGGAATGTAATTTTGACAAAACCCAGATGCCTGTATCCCCAGCCCATTCTAAACCTCATGCATACAGCCCTGTGCAAGCAAGCATGCAAGAGAAAAACAAACTCAAAAGAGATAGAGAATTGATGGAGGAAGGAAGGAAAAAGAAAATAAAAACAACACTGAAATTTGTTTTTTTAACCTGGGGAAAATAATTTTGCACTATTGCTCTAGTATTCCATAAGATGAAGATGAGATGGCCTTTGAATTTAAAAGGGTATGTCTATTGCAGACAAGCTGAGTACAGATTGTTCTGGGTATGTTTTTTTCCCCCATGTGTATGAGCAGAGGAAATGGCATAGCAGAGCAGAATTACTAATAATCAGGTGTTCAAACTGTTCATCAGAAAACAAACAAAATGCAATTATTTCTAGGTACTTTAATGTCTAAGCACAATTCAGTTTTATATGTTTCATTTTCAGCTAAAGAAGCAATTTCCCACCATGAACCTGAAGATTCCAGCTAAAAGAATATTTGGAGATAATTTTGATCCTGGTATGTCATCATCTTGTTATTCATTTTGTCAGTTTCTTTATATGAAAATTGATCTATTCCAGCCTACAAGAAGCTATCTCTAGATGAGTTTTGCAGCGGTCCTCAAAGCAGTGACTAAAGCAAAGTTTAGTCATGCTTCAGTCAAGAGCAGGAACTAGTGTGGGTAGGTGTTTTACCTTGTGATAGTGAACAAAGCATTGCTTGGTCGCCCAGTGCCTCTCTTGCACTGAAGGCTATAGCTCCTCCCAACCCTCCTGTGTTCTGATTCACACCTCCAGGTGTGATCTCTCTCCTATAAAAGTAAAAGCCAAACCCCAGGCTCTTCCTAAGCGTTATGTGTAGTCCATTTTAAATTTTCTTTGTGTGACTACCCCCACCAGCTCCTCTGAGAAATGAAATAACTCAAGGATTTATCTTTGAGGACTTTTGAACTCTCTGTATCTGAATGTGCTTCCTTGTACAGTTTAGGTGAAAATGAACTTCTGTAAGTGGAACAACAGGAAGCGTGTCCGATGTGAACGTGTTGTGCTCCAGTTACCAGCGATAGGTCCCCATTTAGCTTGCTCTGTACACAGTGAAATACTAATGAAAGTCACTTGTAAAGTGCCTTGAAGTAACCTGGGTGGCACCACGGATGGATAACTAAAAAGGCAGATGGGAAGGCCAGGCCATTGCTCTGTGTGTTTGTACTATTCATTCAAGCCATTTTTACTTCAGGCTTTTCCCGATGCTCTTTGGACCCCTCCCACCCTCCCCTGGCTTGCTGATATGGTCAGACTGTAGTTTCATCTCCTCCTGCACCTGTTTCCATTGTTTCATTTTCTCCTTTGCTGAGGAACAAATGGATCCAAAGCTGCTGAACTCTTAGGATGTGTAGGTTTGCGTTTTTTAAAGTTCTGACAAACAAACCTAGTTTTTGGCAGTTGTAGTTAATCATCTGGATCCTGATGTGAAATTCTGTTTTATTTTTTATAACAATAATCAAATACAAGTATCCAAGCTCTGATGTTCTCTTCTGATAAAGATGTAAATGATTGCCAAAAGTTCTACATGTATTTTGTCTACAGGGACTTTTTGTTTAGTTCTGGTTCCTTTTCTCTGACTTTGGGATTCTCAGAGCTGGCTGAGGACCAGAGGATGCCCTGCAGTCTGGTTTGCTGTGCAGGCAAATATGCAGGTGGATTTCTTGAAGCCAAATTTAGGAAACTGGAGTTTTAATGGTGGAAGAAACCTCAACTAAAACTTTATTAAAATTATATATGTAAAATAAAGTCCTCAAACTTGTTTTAAATTTCCGTGAACTACGCTGAAATCCTTGAAGCATGAGAAACTAAATAGTTCCCAAGATGTTTCTTGCTGGGAGGCAGGGTGGAGATGGAGCCATGATGCTTATGTAAATAGTTATTTTTCTTAACACTGATTTATTGAAGCTTTGATGTAATGTTTCTGCTGGCTCCTGAAACAAGTTACATATTTTACAAATACTGAAAAGGTATTTTACTTCTGTAATCCAGCCCTGGGTATGCTGTATTGTACTATTGCATTGAAATGCAACAGAGTGAGACCTTTACATCCCTTTACCCAAAAGTACCAAAAATACTGTCATTTAAATTGCCATTAAATGCTCCAATTTTATTGGCACTTAGGTTATTTTAAAACGAATCTTGTTTTAACTTGAAAAAATGGAACAGAAACCAGTCAGAACACAAAACCTGAAAATTTCAGATAAAGATAAAACAGGTGTTTTATCTTCATCAGCATGGATAGCCCTGTAGGCTTAGAGTGACTGATGACACTGTACATCTGCCACAGTGAAAATTCTGACATTGTTCACTCCCTTAATATAATATATGTATGCAAATTTACCTTTCTATTAGATGTCAGTAATTTGGGATTATTGAATACCCTAAGGAAAATTCAGGGATTATATCCCTGAAACAATATGGACATTTTTCTTAGTATTTTAAATATAGCTGTTAATTAAAACTTAGTTGCAATTTAAAATGTTAATAATTGTCAGTAATCTGGATATGACAGTCATTGGAATGCCTTTAAAATTAGTGTACAAGTTAAATACTCTTTTTCCATACAAATTATTGTTGATATGAGTAATGAAAGATAATATTATTCCATTTTACACTTTATTTTATGATAGAACTCTATTTCTATTCTAAATCCTTCGTGTATCTTTCCATGTTGCTACAGAACAGTTACGTGTCTTAAACTTTAGATAAGGGAAGAGATTCTGAGGATTATCTTTTTTAATGTTGGAGATGATGTCCAAAAGCTAAAGGAAAGTATTTTATTTTATCATCTTTGATGGCTCTAGCTGGGTGCGTGCCGGCAGGATGAATTGTGTAATTTTTCTGCCATGCATATATTTTAGAAATATGCTGCTTGGTGGGACTGTTCATGTAAAAACTTGACTTGTGCAACTGATGTCAGGTTTTGCCTGTGGGTTCTTGGCGTTGTTGTTTCTGTGGAATCAGGTGCTGAAGGGCTCCCCTGTGCAATGAAGGCTGCGCAGGTTAGCCCGCTGTGGTTACACACTATCCTTGAAGCACAAGGTGTCACTTCTAATCCACCTGGCTTTCAACGTTTTTAGGTAGTGTTGTAGAAAAACTGAAATTTGTTCTTTCAGCTCAGTTCAATGTTTTGAGCTTACAGTTTTCATATGTAGAACCAAGCCTGTTCTAAATCAGTCATGGGCCGGTCTCCTTTTAACTGCTGTTTTAAATCCTAAAAAACCTGAATAAGAAAATAAGTCTCTTTCACAAGCTGATTGATGATTCTAATAAATCTGTTTTTTTCAGATTTTATTAAACAGAGAAGAGCAGGACTGAATGAATTCATTCAAAATTTAGTTAGACAGCCAGAGCTATGCAACCAGTAAGTAGCTTCATTTCTGTTTTATAAGGGCTGTTGAAAAGACATGAGATGAAAAGATACATTAAACACAAAATTGCAAATTAGGTATTTAACCAGAAAATGTATTTTACCTGTCAGAGCTCTTCAGTATAAAAACCCTAAATTTTATATGGCCATCCATTCAGGAAAAATCTACAGACTGCAGAGTATAAAAGTGTTTTTGTTTTCTGAAAACCAACCTACAAATCAATTTGCAGGCAATTAACTGATCTTAATTCCAGGGGTGCAGATTCCATAAGCTGTAAGCTGTTGCTGTAGGGCAAGTGTTTGTTTTGCCAGTGGCTGTCCTGTTTGGGGGCTGTGCCGTCACTTGCTGCTTCATTGCTGGCAGTCAGTCACTGCCTGCATCTTTTTTTTTTGTTAAGAGCAGTTCATGTGTGCTCCAGAACTTGTTTAAAGCATGGTAACCAAATGGCTTAATTAGCTTGCTGAGATGGTTTGGGATAACCAAGCTGAGCTGCCTAAAGGAAATGATGAATAAGCTTGTACCTAAACTGTTCCCAGCAGAAGAACAGCAGGAGTGTTCCCCTCCACCAGTGGTGAATGGGAGGTGGTGTTAGGACAAAGCTCCAGTTAAATCTGGAGAGCAACACTGTGTGTGAACTCATTTTGGGGCAGACTGGTGCCTTCTTTCAGTTGAAAGCTCTAATCAGTTGCAACTAAATCCATGCAGCTTTCTATGCTGCTTGAACTAGTAAAATGGTAAAGCTCTATGCTTGGCTTTAGTGTTGAGTAAATGTCTTTAATACATATGCTTTTTTAATTAGCCAATTTGTACAGCCTGTGAAATTGCCCATTTCCCACAGGAAAAAGTAACAGAATATCACTGCAGTACTCAGATGCTCTTTTTTCAGCACAAATGAACTATTTAATGTCCTGTCAACCTGAAATATGTACTTCCTTTCACTTCTAGATTAAAAAAAAAAAAAGGAGCATTTTATATATACTTCTTTTGCTTAGTGGAAAAAAATTAATAACCAAGTCTTTACAGAAGGATACCTTTCCACCAGAACAAATACTATGAGGTTTGTGTTCATGGTACTGTTCTTTGGGAAATAATAAAAAGCACTTTAATATAACAAATTACTGAAAACCAATCTGTTTTGTTTCATTGGGAAAGGATACTGGTTTATTTAGGCCAATCTCCTCCTCTGGTTGTCAGTATATCCAATTACCAAATATTTTTATTTCAAAACATACTATATTTGTTCTCCAAAGGTTAAATGGTGCTTTTTTGTTGTGGACAGCACAAAATGGTGTGCTAAAAAAAAAAAGGCAACAAACCTCAAATCCACCCGCTTCCCTAAATTTTTGTGAGCTTTTAAAATTGTTTTATGCTTGAATGTAACTGTAGAAGAATCAATGTTCTCTAATATGGTGCTTAGCTTGCCTGATCCATTAAACTGACTTAAACCAGGGTTAAGACATAGGTCTGATAGTGTTTGCTGCTGCTGAAAGTGTGTTTAATAATAACCTTATTAAACAGAGTTCTGCAATAAAAACCATAAATAAAGACCAAAGTTTGTCTTGTACTGTTCTCCTCCACCCCACCCTTAAAGAAATAGTGAATGAAGCAGGAGGAAAAGCCTTCAATACACAATTTACTGCAAAAGCATTTAATTTTGTAGTAATTTGTGTGTTGTTTCTCTTTTAATCACAGCAAAGTGATTGTTTTTCTGAAGTTAGCTTTTACTTTTTGCAGTTGCAAAAAGTTGATTGTTGCATTGCAACGAATCATATTAATAATTATGTCATCTGTCACCTTTTCTGTGTGCCAGTGAATGTTCTTACAGAAGAAATACCAAATCTTTGATCTTGGTGCTTGGGATTTTTTGTGAAACCTGATAGAAGTACTCAAGGGGTATGTGATGACTGAGTCTTCACAGATAGTCCATCCTTGCTTTCTTAGTTTTGCTTTAATGTGCTAGTTAAATTTGATACTAGGTCAAGTAACTTATGTAAAGTTAGTGATGAACCAGGAAGACTTAGTGGGCTGTGCATTCTCACAGAAGCATTAGGAAATCCACCTGCACCAGAGCATCTTTTAAGCATTAAAACCAGTATCAGCATGTCATATATTTTAAGTCCTGCTTAGGGAAAATATTTCAGCAAAAGCTTAAGGATGATTCAAGGTGTTCTCATTTCTGGATGGGAAGGCACCTGAACATCTGAAGTGAAAAGCACAAATATAACAGATTTAGTGTGTCCAAGATGGTAATATTTACATTATTCTTTGAAACATGCAGCACTGTGTTCTTACTTTCCATCAGTGGACTTTTTTCTTGGGTCTGGCCCATATCTTGAATATTGTATCCAAGCCAAACCTTTTTGCTCAATAAAAATCCAAGAAAAACCTAAGGTGTATTGGAGTGCTTAGAGAGACCCTGTGGCCCTGTGACAGTTGATAAGGGTTTTCTTTCCTGCAGTCACTGTCAGGTGAAATACAGGGTAAGATGATTGGCTTAGTCCAAATTGGGAATTAAGTGGACTAGCTTCAAGCTGCATTTCCTCAGCAAACTTACTGTGATAGGCAGCTTGCTCTCATGGGTAGAATGCAGGTGTTCCAAGAAAAGGTAGGGATAGATAGGGCAGAAGGGATAGAGATCTGATAATGTGTCCCCCTTGCTGACTGATGTCCTTAATGGAGCTGGGAGTTTGTTCCTAGTGAGCACTGTGAGCCTCCCTAAACACCACACAGCTCCTGGAAGTGGGCTGCTCACCCCCTCAAATGTAGGCCTTCACTGAAGTATTAATGCATTTAATTGCTGTCTATCAGAACATGTCCAAGGAAAACCAGTTTGAAAAACTGTATAATAGAGGATGCATTAAAGATGTAATGCAGTTATTTTTAAATAGTCCAAAGTAGCTCCTTAATGAGAATGAGAACATTTGCATAACACTTGAAGAACTCAAGGATGACAATACTCTGCAACCTGTGGGGAAATGAGTTATCAGTTCTGTAAGTGAGAAGCCAGGTCTGAATGTGTTCCTTAGAAGAAAATCAGTCACAATTTTTTTCTGATTTCAAAATCTGATTAATATAAAAGTGAATGTGAAACCCCTGAATTGTAGAATCTTGCAGTCTGTGCTTGGCGAAGCAAACCTCGCATTATATTATTGTCCTCTTTTAAAGTGTTACTGTGCTTTACTGTATTAGGGCTTTTTGAACCTTGGCTTTCTGTAAGAAATATATCAGTGGTTTACTTTCTAAGAAAATGTGGTGAGAAGAGGGAGGAGCTGGGCACCATTATTTCAATAAAGTGGGTCCTATGTGTTAAGTTTCTGCCACTGGCTATTAATTTTAACATTTTGCTTCAAGACTTGTGTGACTTTTTGGGTTTGTTCATATTTCTGTGTATGTCCAAAATTTTTGAGTGGTATTTTGTTGTTTTTGCAGGAAGACTAATGTAGAACAAGTATTACATAAGCAACCGTATTTAAGCAGAGCTTGACACCCTTCTGTGTATTTCAGAGATAATCCATAAAATAAATTTATTCAGTCAATCATAAGAATCCAGACAAAATCAACTTTTGATGGTCGTATATGTACAATTTATATTGAGCATCCCTTTTTAAATGGTTTTCTCAATCCTTTTAATTTCATAGGTGAGGTTATTTTAGGAATAGCTTCCATGTATGCTAAAATACATTGAGTTAATCCATGTGAGCTAATACAGCATAGAAGTCCTATCAATCTGTATAGCATTTTGCATAACATGCTGCAATCTTGCCTAAGAAATTGGTATATTAAACTTTTTACTTTTAATCAGTAGTTCTTTGCAGTGCTTTTAGAATTGCAAATGTGAACAGTGTGACATCAATCAGTTATGATTCTGACTACTGTGAATTGTGGAGATTGTGGAATACCCTGCAACTGTACAGCAGCCTTTTCCTGTGAATTGATATTTTTATGTTTTTCCTGCTGTGAATTCAGTCATGAACAAAGTTACTATAGTAACTATTTCAGATGTATTACAACATGCTCTATTTAATCAGCCAACTGTCCAGAATTATTAATGCTGAAAGGTAATTAAGGTCTGTTTTCTGTTGTTCTGTCTAGGGAAAAGCATTAACCATAATTTTTTATTCTTGATTTTATGGTATCCCAATGTTCTGAAACTGAAATTGTTGCATCAGGACCCAGTATTACCACAGTGTTCAAAACACTGTGATTTTTGTCTTCCTGGCCTCAGGATACAAGACAGGTGCTGAAATAGATCAGAATTTGGAGTTCATGTAAAATGGGAAATATTAAACTGAAATGATGATGGGAAATTATGTGAACAGTCTTGTTGCTGTGCGTTAAACCTGAAAGGCTGAAGGTAACTGAAACATATTTGAAATAGGACTTAGGAATACAGAACGTAAGTGATGAAGCCTCAGATAGCCTAGGATATAAGGTAGGTTCAGTAGTGCTGACAGGAAATTACAGGAGCTGGAGAAGTGTCAGAAACAGCTCATCTCTTACTTCTGATCCTCACTGATCAGAGATGAGGAGGGTGAATGATTGAAAATAGCGAGTACATCTGTTTCTTACATAAAACTACCCTATGATATATATTCTAAGGACAGATTAAAAGAGCAGCTCCTTAGTAAGCTAATGCTTTTCTTGTACTGAACGGCTCATGGAGTTTCCTATCAGTGACTGCCCTGAGTCCTTCTCAAACAACTTTGTCTCTGAAATGTAGGTAAGATTTCTTCCTTGACAAGAAGGTTACCTTTTAGTGAACTGAAGGAACTTGAAAGATTCAAATCATCTCTTGAAGTGGTTTATATAGGCTATACACGATACCCATTTTTTTAGGAATTAATTTTTCCTCAGTTGTATTACGTTATTCTTTACTTGCACTGTGCTGTGGTTCACAAAGACGTTACATTCTTTTGATCTGGTTGACAAGCCTTTCTTCGTGGAAGAAGAAATTCGTGTTCTTGGAATTCTCATACGTTCCCACCTTTCTCTCAGCCCTCGTCCCCCAGCCCCACCAAGACAGAGCTTGAAACCACTGCTGAAGATAAAATGCATCTCCTTAGGTACTGTGGGAAGCCTGTTGCTAATTCCTGAAGCATTTGTGTTCTGCAGCTGACTGGAAGGATTTCTTAACACTGTTTTGACAGTGCCCAGCCAAAAGGAATTCTCAATAGAAGATCACCATCTTTTGCTTTGAAATGAATGTGGAGAGGAACATTACTGCTGTGTATCTCTTGGAACATGTGTCTTTCCTTGGGATACAGATGATGTATTTCATTCCCTATTGTATTGGACAGTTCAATTAATTTTGGAAAACAAAAATTTAAACTCTTCAGTTTTTGGGAGAAAGTTGGTTTCTTGGTGGCTGCTAGCCAATTAGAACTCATGCTTCTTCTGGTAATGATCTTTCAATGCAATTCTGCAGTGTTTCCTTCTGAAGTCTTCACATACGTGTGCTTTAACATGTCAGGTTTTTGCAGGTGGAAAGGTTTGTGCTGTATAACATACTTGGTAGTTGAATTATGTTGCTGTAAAAGAACATATTGCTTGTACACCGTCCTTAATTACCAGAACTTAAATACAAAACTTTGTTATGAATAACTCCTCTGTATGCTGCTGTTTGATCCCGTGATCTGTGTTTATGGCTGAAAATCATGCAGATTATTGGTGTGCTAATGAAGTGAACTGTGTTTCTAGCCCGGATGTCAGAGCATTTCTTCAGATGGATAACCCAAAACACCAGTCTGATCCATCTGAAGATGAAGATGAAAGGAGCAGTCGGAAGGTAATAAAACAGTCTTCTAAATTTTAGCTACTTGAGGGCAATCTTCTTAGGTATATTATTTACTGAAACTACTGGTAGGTTTTGCAATAAATGCCCTCCCAGTTCTTTTAAACAACTCAGTTCCACCGTGAGCTGTAAGCTATTTTTCCGTCAGATGTGAACTGCAGAGAGGAGCCAGATTGCTGGCTTTGTCTTGCTTATTCCCCCCTTGCTATACAGGTTAAAGAAACACAACTTCAGTCATAGCTTAGCTGTCCAGAGTTTTTGCAGTCTGTTCAAAGGCTCTTGCTAAGAAATCTGGCAAGGAGCAGGGGAGATACAATGTTTAATTGTCTTTTTGTTTGCTTGTATGTTCTTCTTTTTTAAAGATGGGGAGAAATAGAATTCTCTCAGGGGAAAAAATGCAGTCTTTCTAAAAGTCACTTAGGAGCAAGGATGGATTTGATTTCATTTCACATATAACACTGTGTGAGGTCTGAAGTTTCTTTTGTTGAAAAAGCCACTATATAGCTGGATGGATTCTCTGAAAATTAGTTTACAGCCTCCAGAAACAGTGCTGTTTGAAAAAAGGAGTGTTTCTAGGAAGGTAGAAGTGCCATATTTAAGCTTGTCTTCTCTATTACTTACTACTTGGCATAAAGATACTAATACTTCTCTTCTTCTTCAGCCCCTGTTAAAGATGTAAGAGTTGTTACAATTTGTGTGTGATCCACGAGAGATTGTGTGTTCTGAAAGTTTCATTTCCAAAGTCACCAGTTTAAAATACTGGTTTCCTCCTCCTTTGAAAGGTACTTTACGTACTGTGGAATGATATAAACCATCTGTGGAAAATTAACGATGTGTCATACCACAACAAATTTCAAAAAGAGAGCTACTGCATAATGGTCTGGACCCCATATTTTTGTGAAAAATTCACCTTATGGCTACTGTAAATGATGAAGCCAAAGAACATGGAACCAAAAAAAAAAGCCTTCAAAAGAAATCTTTTTTACAGTAGCTCTTTCAAAACTGTCCAATACCACTGGCTCATTTCAGTGAGTAGTGGCATCCAGTGCTGCTGTCAGGCCATTTTCCACTTCTGGAGTACTGGTTCGTGCTGCCTGGCAGCCTGTACCCAGGTAACTTGTATTTGAGTGCAATTCATTCTTCTCTGATAAATTCCAGAATCACAATGAGAGTACAAATACTGCTTTTTTAAATCAAAAACAAAATGGAGAAAATCTCCTAAATGACAGGGGCTTCCTCTGCTCCCTGTAATTTGCAAATTCTGCCTGGGTGTGTACCAGTAAGATTCATGGAATTCCAGGAATTGAGTTATTTAACCTTTAATGTCAGGATTGAAAATGTTGGTAATGTTTTTCTTGGGGTTGGGAGAATGTTCACTTTTGTGTTTTTAAGAGCACTGTGTCTTTCGTTAATTACTCTTATATAAATGGTGTGGGTTTAAAATTATTGTATTAGTAAGAACTTGGAGAATTTGGAATAAAAGGCAGAAATATGTTCATGAAGCAAGTACAGAAAGGGTTAAGTTCTGAATGAGGAACAAGTTGTTCACTGAAATACTCTTCAAGTTTTATTTCTGATCTTTTCCTCTCTGAATGAACACAGATATTTTATTGCCTTCATCCTTGAACAGCATGTGTGTAGAAAGAATTTGTGACAAGGTGATGATGGCCAGGTATTTCAGTTCCCAATCTAGATGTTAGATCTCTTTAAAAGTCTAATGTAGCAAGTGTAAAAGTATGGGTTGAGCAGATTAGTAGAATATTTTGAAATTAGTATTGGTTGAAAGATAAGAGAGAAGAAAAAGTACTACAAGTAAACCTCTTTGTTTCTCCTAACAGTTAAACTCTACCTCACAGAATATCAACCTGGGACCATCTGGAAATCCTCAGTAGGTTTCAATTAAATCGAATTTAATGTAATTCAATTTAATGTAAATTTAATATTTAATTAAATAGGATTAACATTAATTTTAAAACCTGAAAAGTTAGACTGACCTTGGGAGTGGTCCCACAGCTTCTGAAAACAAGTTTGGTTTATTGCATGCCAGAGGAGCAGCTTGCCTTGGTGCTACAGCCCAGTTACTGCAGTGGTAACTCGTGTCTCTGTTTGGTGTCCTCTGCAGAGTTTCTGTTCTCAGTTCTGTGTGAATGTGCTTTTCTCCTCTAGGAGATGACTGCTATTTTGGTTTTGCTTTCCTCAGAGATTTGTTCTGGGCTGGGAGGAGGAAGTGGTTAATAGATTGCAGTAAGAAATGAAACATAAGAGTCCTTCCCTTCAGGGGCAGTAAATAGAGAGGTGTGTGGTGATGTAACTTGTTTTGCAGTTTGAAAACATGGATAATTGCTTTGCTGACAGAATTGTATTCAGGAAAGGGTAAGGGAATCCTGGGAAAAACTGAAAGGAGTGGTGATGTGGGAAATGGAAAAACTGAGAGTGAACTCGTACAAACACCAAGAAGAGGCAGGTGTTAGGACTTTCCTCCTCTTACTGAAATTTAAAACAAGGGAGGATTGGATGGAGGGAAGAATGGAACAAATAAGAGGGAACAGATAACAAACTTGGTCCTTCCTTTCCTCATGTAAGCTTTAGAATCCATTTGGACCGCTGGAAATAACTCCAGGAGATGTCATGGGGAAATGGAGACTTAAAAAATACAAGGAACTAGACCAGAGAGAATGAAAGAATGGTCTTGCTTCTCCTTTACATCATAAGGTTAAACTTAGAAAATAACATAAACTCAAGAGGATGCAACTTGAATACTTTCCCTAGAGGAAAATGGAATTGCAAAATGAAGAGGAGTTGTTGTGTCTGAGGACAGGTCTGCAGAAGCAGTGCTGGGTGGAACAAAGAAAACAGGGTGCTTACAGGCCATTGTGCTACACTGCTGTACAGTGCTCTAAGGCTTGTAATTTCTACCCAGATGACCTGTCTCCTTCCTAAATATCTTTCAGTGCTAAACCAACAGACTTTGATTTCCTGAAAGTTATTGGGAAAGGCAGCTTTGGCAAGGTGAGCTTTTATTCCTGTATGTTATGGTGGTGCAAGGATGCTCGCTGGTTTCTCGTGCACAGTGACTGGAGATTTGGCCAGAGGTTCCAGAAGTGGTGATGCTCTAGGGTGGCCCATAAAGTGTTCTGTTGGATCCCCGTTGCTGCTGCTTTGTGGCCCTGCCGTTTTTTCCCTGCTGCAGCTGTTGGCTGCCTCAGCCGCTTGTTGGGACTAAAAAAGGGAGATTTTCCCTTTCTCGTTAAGAGCAGTTGGGATCCTCTGTTTCCCCCAGGGAGGAAGGGAGGTACCCCTATGCTTATGCAGCAGCTGCAGTACAAATCGTGCTTTTCCTCTTGTTGTCATGAACTATTTTGTGAAGCTTCTGATACTATGGAGCAGTGTGAGCAACAGCACATGGAAAAGTGACTTACGTATTGATATTTTACAAAGATGCCAAAGAGAATCCCTCTTGAAATCTCAGTTTCCAAATTATCTTTCATGTTGTTGTTTTCCATTCAATTATTTCTATAATTTATCCCCCAAAAAAGCTGAAATTAATCTTGATAGAGCTTTATCAGGTCATGGAAAACAAATGTTATAATTTCGTCTTTCATGATACACTGTCAGGATAAGTTTTTATTGAACTGTAAGCTAACTCTGTTGGCAGTTACACTGTTGACTGTATTAGAAGCAAATAAATTGTATTGTGAAAAAAGAGCATGAACACTTTCAAGTTATGCTGAAATGATAAAATATTACTAATAGTATGTGAACTGCAACAATCACATTTCTTCCTTTTTTTTGAATTTCACAGGTTCTTCTTGCAAAACGAAAACTGGATGGGAAATACTATGCTGTCAAAGTGCTGCAGAAAAAAATTGTTCTCAATAGGAAAGAGGTTAAGAGAAATAGTCTTTTCCACCCACCTCCCTTGTTTTTTCCCTTAATTACAAAATCATTCCTGTTTACTTATTGATCTCTTACTTCTTGCAGCAAAAACATATTATGGCGGAACGTAATGTGCTTTTGAAAAATGTGAAACATCCATTTTTGGTTGGATTACATTACTCATTCCAAACAACAGAAAAGCTTTACTTTGTCCTGGATTTTGTTAATGGAGGAGAGGTATGTGGTGGTTCTGTTTGCATTTTAGTCTGTCTATTCTGCTAATTCTAGGTGGGAGGAGCGAAATGATCCTTTACAATGGGCTGATCAGCATTCTCTCAATTTTGAAAATCCTGATATTATCTGCTGTTGCTACAGATTTCTGTAGCTATTTGGACCCTGTTCCTGTTCTTATTGACAACTTCAATTTAATATTTATTCATGCTTGTCAGATACAAATACTGTATTTTACAGTTATATAAATCTACCTTTATTATGAATTAATCTTATGTTTACATTTTCCACCATATAATATTGTCGTCTTCTTGCATCTGCATTTGGGGAGATGCTGATATTTGAAAAGGGGAGGGAAGGAAACTGACAGCTGAATTTATTATATTGTGTCAGAGTTGGGACAAGATGGGCATTTCTCTTGTCTAATGTATTGTCACCTTGCTTAGACTGTATTAGCAAAATCCTGGTTTGCTTTACTCTGAAGTGTGGCCTGAACTTTTTTTTTGTATTGTTTCAGGCAAAATAAAATACAGTTCAAAACAGCTTTCAAATTTGAATGGAAAGCTTGGAAAGCTGGGGTGGCCTTTTATTTTTCCTGAACTTTTGTAGGCAGAAACCAGAAAACTTCATTTTTCTTAAAATCTTTACCGGTTGAGTGTGTAGTATAGTTGAATCTGTATGTTTATAATTTAATCTTTGTCTAGGCTTTTCTATTTCCTCAAATTATTTGCAGCCAGATAATTCTCTGTAGTAGAGAGAATTGGTGGATCAGCTTGCAATATACGTCTCACACAGTGATCTACATGTAGGTTATTTCAGAATACAATTCTATAAATAATTATGCACATCTTTGAATACACACATTTGTAGAAATGAAAGATGACTTATTTGACACCAGGTTATATATTCTGCTTGGAGGCAATCTTGCATGATTTAGTCTTGCCAACTTCTATTCACAACTTAGTGATTTACTCTAGTTGCTTTTGACTAGTCCTGGTTTTGAGGGAATGTGTTTGAGTTACCTATTCATCTGAGCCACAAAAGAGAAGCAGGAAAGAGAGTAATGACTAACATGCAGTAAAACCAATTCTATTTCATTGTACTTAAAAAAAAAAAGTGGACAACAAAATAAATTTCTCTTCACTGTAAAATTATGTATTATTAACCTGATTTGTTTTATCTGTGTAATGTTCTTATTTCCTATTTGCATATTGACAGCTGTTCTTTCACTTGCAAAGAGAACGTTCCTTTCCTGAGCACAGAGCCAGATTTTATGCTGCTGAAATAGCCAGTGCACTGGGCTACTTACACTCCATAAATATAGTGTACAGGTAAGTTTCTGAAATGTATCCTTGTCCTGCAGAAATTCAAAATAGGACAATTTACCAAATAAAAAACTCTACAGGAAATCATCTGACGGGAAACTTGAACATAACAATTTCATCAAAACTTGAAGCTTTCAGCTGAAGAATAATAAAAGCCCTTGCCTCTGAAGCTCTTGTGACTGCTGTTTTGATTTACTACCTTTTCTTTTTTAATAGGGATTTAAAACCAGAAAACATTCTCCTAGATTCACTAGTAAGTATGCAAGATTATTTCTGTTTTCTGTGTTCTCTCACGAAAGTGACACTTCTGTGTATTCACGTGTTGAGCATGTTCTCTTTTTAACAAATCCCTCTTTATTAAACAGGGTCATGTTGTGTTGACAGACTTTGGACTTTGTAAAGAAGGGATTGCAACTTCTGATACCACTGCAACTTTCTGTGGGACCCCAGAAGTAAGTGAACAACTTTCATGAGTTTTTTATCAATAATAAATGACTGTTTACTATTATTAATACTGATGTAACTGGAAGGTCAAATACTGTGTTTTGTACTTCTGGGAGGTTTGCATTCTTTTAACAAGCTGAAACCAAACCAAAGACAAGCTCCCTACAGATCTATTTGTTGTTCTTTTTACTAATATGCAGTGTCCACTGCTTGCTACCCACATGGCCGTACCTCATCTCTTCCTTCCTCTGTTTCTCCAGCCCTTTTCAAATACTGTTTTCTCCCATGTCTCCTAACTGCTGGGTAGACACAGGACAGTTAGCTTGTGTAACAGCTGCTACAGATTCGTCAATATCAATCTACTTAACCATATCCTGCCATTGATTCTTAGTAAGTTTATAGAGAATTAATATCTGTGCCTCAAAGAAATGACTGCATATGCACAAAACTTTTTGCTGATTGAGTTATAGAACTCTGTTGTCTTTTTACTGGGAAAGCTGCACTGGAAAACTTAGAATGTGGAAGGCTTGAACACGTATGAGGGATTCACCGAAGAGAGGATTAGAAACTTTGGTAACTTGATAAACATACCTTAAATTACAGGAAAGACCTTTGAAGGCAGTGAAAGATGAGTGAAGTGTAGTATTTAGCTGAAACATTTGATTGTTATGAAGCAACTTGAAAGTGTTTACTGTGAAGTGACTCAAATCCTAGGTTTTATCCATGCTAGCCTAATTCTCTAAAGTACTTTCTTTTTTTTAATTCATTTTAGTATCTTGCACCAGAAGTCATTAAAAAGCAGCCCTATGACAACACAGTAGACTGGTGGTGCCTTGGTGCAGTTCTTTATGAAATGCTTTATGGGCTGGTATGTACCTGATATGTAAAGGTTGCCTTCCTCCCCCTTCCCCTTTTATTTGAAGTAACCTTTGAGTGTTGTTAAAGATGCTAACTTTTTCATAATATTGGAACACTCCATTTAAGCACATTAACATACTGTCTTGTACTTAACATAGCACTTATTTTTCTCTTTTGGATTTAACTTTGCCTCTTGGTGTCTGACAGTTCATGGAAAAAGAAACGCATAGGTGTCTGCAAAATCAGTAGTCATCACTTTGAGGGACAGTGAGAGTAAACTGAATAAACAGTGATAATACACAATTTAAAAAAAAAACAGCTTATAAGGAAAATTTTGTCAAATATTGGAATAAATAAAATTAAAAGATTTTATGTATCCCAGGTTTTCTCCTAGCTTTTGACAGGATTAAAACAAATCTCACTATGCTTCTTCTAGTCATATGTCATTACTCCAGTAATAATCTGTTCTTCTAGTTTTCTCAAATTCTGTCTCTTCCCATTGGGCCTTAAATAGAGAGATGGATTTGTTTTCACACACTCGGGTTCTTTTCAGGCAAGTTCAGTGGGAGCTTTGAAGCTGGATGGCATCTACGGCTACTTAGGAGTGTGAGAACACATTAGGCGTAGAGGAGGTGGGGTGTGGGAAATTACCAAGTGTTAAGTTCTGGCAGCGGTGATGACTGAATTAGAAGTTAGCAGTGCATGAAAAGGAGATTTCCGCTTCACTGCGAGCAGCTCGTGTCTTACCGAATCATTTACTGATCATACGTAACATATGAAACAACACTGCACGTGGCTTCAAATACATGTAGAACTTTTATTTTTTTAGCCTCCTTTTTACTGTCGTGATGTTGCTGAGATGTACGATAACATTCTTCATAAACCCCTGGTTTTGCGGCCAGGAATCAGTCTCACAGCCTGGTCTATCCTGGAAGAACTTCTGGAGAAAGATCGGCAAAGCAGACTAGGAGCAAGGGAAGACTTTGTAAGTCATGTTCTAATTTATCAAGCCCTATTTCATTTAAAGGGACTCACAAATTAATGTGCACAGCACAGGATTAGTAGTTGGAGATTGTCCTGGGGTGACTTCATGATGCTTGTATCCCTAGTTGTCTGTTTATGCTGGATATTAAGTTCTACACCTTTAAGACTAGTCCAAGAGTGAAATGGGGGAAAGAAGCGCGGAGTTTTTCCCGGACCAGCTGAGGGAGGGGCTGCTTGGGTTTGCTTTCTAGAGGGACCCCATTCGGAGGTTTCCTCCCAAATTTGTCCTAAACCAGGACAGAGACAGAAATTTCATTGCTGCATCTATCTCTGTTTTCCTCCTTTTTATTTCCCCGCTGGAAAGACACCAGTGGGGTCTGTCCCTGCAAGTTGCTGAGGATAAGAGAGCAGTGGTTGTTGTGGGGTATTTTGAGCTTGGGTGCTTCTGTACCTGCCAGCAAAGGAAAAACTGTTCCTGGTGTAGCAGCCACTGAGGTGCACAGAAGTAGGTTTTACTGTTGATAGTGAGACTGGGAAATAATCAAAAGGCTGTCATGTGGTAATACTAATGATTTGGAAACCAGTCTTCAGGTAAAGAGGAACACTAGTTCCATGCAAACAGCAGATTTTTTTTAGCCTTAAAATCACATTTTCCCACTGTAGCAACAAAACCGTTGTTTGCAAAAAGTTGATGTGAGAAAGTTACAAGTGTCTTCAGAACTGCGTGATGAGGAATGATCTAGAGGATGTACTCCATCCATTAGTGGTGGGAACTTTGTAGTCTTTGGTTTGCAGTCTTTATATTAGTCTGTGGACCTTGTAACTGCACAAGATGAAAGGACTTAGCATAGCTGTTTGCTGCTTCTTAAATAGTAAGTATAATGCAGAGTTGTTGAAGCAGCTGCTTCTCAGACAGATATGCTTTACAAAAACTAACAGAACTTGAAGGCAGAAACAGATACTAACAGAAAACATTCTTGCTCTGTGGTAGACTTCAAGGGTGTTGATTTTAGGACTTAAAAGCAGAAAGTATGATCTTAGAAAGAAAACCATTTATAGAGGCAGTCTCACAAATTTTAATTGCCGTTTTTACCGACTACAACTTTTATTGCAAAGTAAATTGTGAATAAACAAACGGATAAGGACGTGCACATAAGAACTTCCCTATGTGCATGTAGTATGAAGTAATGTTTACTACAATGCACAGGATGGAATTATGAAATATCTGAAATCCTTATTGTTTGCTGCAGCTTGAAATTCAAAAGCACCCATTCTTCGAATCTCTCAGCTGGACTGATCTTCTTCAGAAAAAGATACCGCCACCATTTAATCCTAATGTGGTAGGTGCCTGGGGGGTGGCAATGGTTGTTAGTGTTTGCATCTCAGATCACACATCACAGAATATTCTGAGTTGAAAGGGACCCACAAGGATCATCAAGTCCAGCTTTAAGTGAATGCACCATATGGGGACTGAACCCATGACTTGGGGACTGAACTTGGTGTTCCTAGCACCATGCTCTAACCAACTGAGCTAATCTCCCTAAGAGAGACTTTTTTTCATATTTTTTAGGTTTATCAGATCATTAAGAACATAGGATTTGGTCAAAACTCCAACCTGAATGAAGAAATGAAAAAACCTAGCCTTTTAATACCTATTTTCAGAGACAGAGTGGTGTGCTTCCTCAAGTTTCTCTTACTTAAATAGAATATAACAACAAAATAGATAGCCTTGAGAGTTAATTTGGAATCTAAAGGACAAGCACATAGAACACTGTATTAATTTGCTGACTGACAGATCCTTCTGTTTTCTAGGTTGGACCAGACGATATTGGGAATTTTGATGCAGTGTTCACAGAAGAAATGGTCCCATACTCAGTTTGTGTTTCTTCTGACTACAACATTGTTAATGCCAGTGTCCTAGAGGCAGATGATGCATTTGTTGGATTTTCTTACGCACCACCTTCTGAAGATGGGTTTTCCTAGGAACTTAGAAGGGAAGAGTGGTTTGGAAGTCTTGGGTTGAACTGAAATGTTAGGATTATGGACACATTCCAAAATAGCGTAAATAGTGCCTCATCTTGTATGTAGGTTTGAAACCTATGAACAAACTTTCTCTGCTGTATAGGAGGAATTTGGGCATTTTGGATGGCTTTCTTTGAGGTTTGAACTGTTTGTTCCTGCTGCAGAAAATATTTTTTAAAACCTTTAAAAAGCATTCTCTACATATTTTTTAAGCAAAAACACTGACTGTTCTCCTCAATCCCTTCAAGTTTACATTCATACCTATCTAATTTGGCTGGCACAAACAGCAGCAAATTTAGTAAATTTATAAATGCTTTTGTACTTATTTACAGTGACTTTGTGCTTGAATTGTAACTATGCAAATTGTCTTTTGTATATCCTGGTTTAAAAAAAGATAAATGTTTTCCCTGTTACCAGTTTGGAATATGTGTTAATTTACCTGTCAGCACTTAAATGATATAAGTTAAGGACCAAGGTTCTTAAAGGACTTCTGCACAATGAAAACTTGGTCACATAAAACTGGATTGTTGCTCTTGTACTTGCTGAAGTACCCACTGACTCAACTGGATTATCTGAGGTATGGGGGATTACTTAAAGCAAAGACAGAACAAATTAACTGGATTGATTTGATAACGTTACCTACTATGTGTTCTACTTTTCTTTCTTCCCTGAGCTAAGTATGTCTATATTTCAACTACATTAAAAATATTTTTGGTTAAAGCTCTGCTTCTCCAAAGATCTAGTATGCAATAATCATGGTTACTTTAAAAGTAAGTCAGTTAGCGTTGACATTTTGGGGGTGGGTGGTGAGATGATCATGCCAAATATTAGGGATTTTTCTCGCAGATTGGTAGTTTAAAACACTCTTATGTTCCAAATTGATTGTATTTCAGCGTTCATAGCTACTTTGTGTTCCAGTTTGCACCATTTTTAAATCTTCACTTGATATTGGTAGAAAAATGTAATTACACTGATAATTTTAAAAATGTGAAAAGCTATTGTATTTCTCATAACATACGCGTGTATGGACAAACATAATTCTGAACAATTTCTGTTTAAGGAAATTTTTTTTAAACAATGCAAAAATTGACTGCAGTTACAGTGTATAAAAGGCATATAATGGTAGTAGTTTTATTATATATATTACTTGTAAATAACAACTTATTTTTGTCTGTTACTCCAAAAACGTTTGGTGTTTTTTGTTCATAAATACATTCAGTTAAATGCCTTGATTTGAGAGAAGTCTGGTAAGATACTGATGCGTTATAATGATACGTGAATTGAATGAATGTTACATAAATTTCAGTATCTAAGTCACCTTTTTCGTGGCAAAATAAGCAGCTAAGATAAATACTCTTTATACTGCATCAAGATCAGATAAGAATTGAGAATGTAGAGGGAGAGGATGTATCAAATCATAATTCTTTTGAAATAAATGTTGTATCAATACATTAGAAGAGTGGAAAGTAAAACAGGATTCTTTGCTTATCTCAAGGAGTATCTCCTAGAGCAGTCTCCTGCATAGTGGTTAAGTGATGCTTAGCAGTTGCTAGATGAGGTTTTGGAAGGAGTGATTGGGTAAAAAGTAAGAATTTACATTGGCAGGGGAGGAAGGAAGGAACTGTATCATTTGTGGGAGCAGAATGGTGGCTTGGCACTCATTTTCCGTAGTTCTCTTCTGCAAGGGTTGAAAAAAGCTGTTCAGGACAACCAACAACTATGTGAATCGTTTCCTTGGCATTAAAATAATTTGGAAGTAACAGCCCTGGGGTTTTTTAGTTTGGGGTTGGAGGGGGGGTGGTGTTTGGTTGTTTTGTTTTGGTTTTTTGGGGGTTTTGTGTTATTTTGCGGTGTTCTTTTTATTATTTTTAACATGGCTTTCTGATGGAGTGGGAAACAAATCGGTATGAAAGGAAGTATCCATTCTCACACTGAATTTTAGTCTGTATCCTCCTGGAATGATTGTAAAATTATGTGGTTACTGTAACTACCTTCTCTTGATGGTAAAGTGGTACAGTGCTGTAGAGGGATGGGAAGAAGAGGGAATACTTCAGAAATTGTTGTGGGAACTAGCACCATTTTAAACTTTTGTCTTGTATTCCAAGATGTTCATACCTAGCTGCCTGACTGGGTGAAGGGTTGTTTGTTTGGTTCTTTTTTTTCCCTTTTTTGTCAGAATTCGGAGGTTCTTTCCTTTAAAAAAATAGTGTGGCAGTTGAAGTTATTTCTGGGAGAGCAGCTTAATAATTCCTTATTAAGCTTTTTTCTTCAGCAGACTCTGCCTTTTTGGTAAAGTGTGAATGTGTTCCACACAACACTTGAAGTTCTTTGAACTAAAGGTTAACAGACTGTACAACATCAGGTGATAAAGCCTCACAGTATTTCTGTATGCAGTGCTCTTGTTCCACATCTCTGTGCATCCCATAAGGATGGTTTCTAAAGTGAGACGTGCATTTGGAGTGTTGTAGCTGCTTCACCCAGGGCTGAGCTGAAAAGTGACATTTTGGTAAAGCCTAGAGAGGAGAGTGGACCTGCAGAGGAACCACCTGTGTTACTCCTTTCCTGCTTTAGCTGATAAGTAAAATAGGGAGGCAAAATTTGCCTTTTTGTGACTAGTGCAGGGGGTTTTGTTCCCCCTGTCTGTAGTGGACGGGGATTTGTTCCTCCCCTTGCAGAGAGGGAACCCAAGCACCCCATGAGAAGCAGGCCTTGCCCCAGTGCTGTGAAGGCCTGGAACGCTGCTGCTGTTGGGGTCTCTGATCTCGGCCTGGTGGGGGAATGAGAGGGACCACACGAAAGATGGACTGACTGAAATGCACGATGGTTGTGAAAATGTGAACTGAAATACGACACAAATACAGTTCAGAGGTGCTCTCCCGGAGAGGTAAGTTTGGGAGTGCCTGGCATGCTAAAGGCAGCAGTTAAATATGCAATATGTATTAATGAGAGAAAGTGGTTCTGTAAGTACGTTACCGCAGTACTTTGTACTCTGACAGAGCCATGTCCCGTGCCCGGTGCCCTGCCCTGAAGGCAAGTGGATGTGTGGAGTCGAAGAGCCAGTCCCGGTGGTGGTGGCGGGGCCGGGTCAGCTGTGCGTGTGGGGCGGGCTGGGAATTGCCTTCCCCGAGGACTTGCACTGAGCACGGGCGCTGCCCCTGCGCGGCCGAGCCCTGCGGGCTGTGGTTGTCCCCGCGCCGCCGGGTGAGGCGCTGAGGGGGCGGCGCCGTGCCACCGGGAGCACCGGGAGCGCCGTGCCGCGGCTGCCGAGGCCTCGCTGCCGCCTCCTGCAAGGCCGCCTTCGCCTCCCCCGCCGGCACAGGGAGCCGCGTCGCGGCCCTGAGGGGAGCCCGGTCCCCGCGGTGCCCGCTGCTGCCACCCCGGCAGGGTCAGGGGAGGACGGGCCGCAGGAAGCCTGGTGAATAACTGGTGGGGAGGTCTATGAGGCAGGGGTGCCGACGGCAGGAAGCTGAAGCCCGGCGGGCGGTGCTGGCTGGCCGTGCCGAGTCACACCTGGAGTGGGGTTAGGTGGCTGTGGGGACGCTGGTGAACACCATCACCCTGGTCAGGCTTTATTTTCCTAACCTTAGGCGATGGCTGCTCAGTGCACAATGAGCGGGGCCATAGCTCAGTCCTTCCTATCGTATGCGGTATCCTGCGTGTCCAGCCCGGGTAACACACGATCCAGGGAGATACAGTGGAACTGTGTGTGCACATTTTTTTAAGCCCTTCTTGCTGAATATTTTAAGTGATGGAGTAGTAATTGTGCAGAAGTAATCCCAAACACGAGGGGCCAGGAAGGAATCCCTATTGCAAATTGTCCTTTAACTTGTGCCTTTGTTACTTCAGGCACTAAGCACATTCCAGCCCACAGTGTACAGTTCTCAGGCCACAGGGTTTACGCTGCTGCCACACTGAGGTTGTGCTGGAATCTAGTTACCCCTCTCGGATGCTGATCTGTTTGTCCTCCCAAAGTCATTTCTGTGAACTCCTACAGGGAATCTCTCAGATGCTGTGAGCTTTGATTCCTCATCAGCTCAGTAAGTCCATGTCCTGTCCTTTACCAGGTAGCTAAGTCTCATTTTTAAAGATTCGAGTGTTGTTTAATATTGGTTGTCTACAGAGAGGACTACAGACATTTTGCAGAAGAAAATACGAAAGACATTAAAACAGATGCATATATACAAAATACCCTATTTTGGCCTTAGTAATTCTTCTAAATTGTGCAAAGTAGTGCTTCATGGTACAAGACTCTACTCTTAAAAAAAAAAAAAAGAAAGAGATGTGGGTAATACACAACGAAAATCCCACTTAAGAGCACGATCAGACCCCAAACCAAAATTGTAGTTGTAAAAGCTTTGCCAGTGGGAATCAGAATTGAACGTCTGTGTACATACGTGGAAATAAGTGCAAGATCAGCACCTTAAGTGTGTGCTACAGGAGATCACAGCGGGGTAGGAAAGTCAGATTTTAAGAAGAGAGGTGTCGCCCAGTTTTATACTTTTAACAGCTATGACAGATTTCTTAAATAAGGGAGATAAAACTTTAAGTCTTATTCTTGACAGACTGATTATAAAATCTACAGGGGAAGTTAAATTAAATGGAAATTTTAATTTCATGGATTAGGGAATTATGAGAGTAAAATAATTCACCAAGGAAAACACTAGAGCATTCCTCAGAAATTTACTCTAGAAATAGGGTACGCTTCAGTCATAGGAAAGAGCTTTGAACTGAATTTTAAAAATCCTTCAAGAATTGCGTACTTGAAAAAGAGACTATTTTAATTTTATATGGTTTTGTTAATACATACCTTTATTATTACTATTATAGCACAGCCAGTGCTACCATAATTTCTTCACAGTTTATTCCCACTGTTGGATAAAGAGTGCAAAGATCTTGGAAGATGGATCCTGAAATACAGAAAATGAGGGAAGTTGTCCTTGTCTACCTTGACAGAAGTGGTGGCCTTCAGAAATTTGTGCATGATTGCAAAAAATATAACGGTATTACTAAACAGATAGTCTGTTAAATTGATATATAATTTTACACAAATCTCTGTTACTTTAAGATACTTTTTACTCCTACAGACTCAAAACAAAGTTATGCTGTTTATCGTTTCATTATTTCAATTAATCCTTCTGATATTGCTGAATTGGATGCAACTCTTGGAAACTATATTCTTCACAATCCCCTACAAGCTGCACAGATTTTTCAGTCAGTAAGTGTATAATAGTTGAGTGGACAGAAGTGCATCATTTAAATTTTAACAAGATTTTCCTTTCTAAAACAAAGTTATTTTTCTCTCACAGGTATGCTTTGTAGCTATTAAGACATTATCATTAATTGAACAATTGCAGACAGAAGCCCAGGTGAGTCTGCACTGGTTTTCTCCCTTTAGATCTTGAATCTTCTAAGTATTGTGAAATATTAACAAATATTTTTGTAGTAAGATTTCATTTTCCCTTTGGTTGCAGTATTATTTATAATTAAAAATAGCTGGAAGTCTCACCCAACCATATTGCAATTGTGAGATTAATTAATATGAAACCTAGTTACTCTTCATGTGCTTCTGAAATTTTTAAAGTTATGTTGTGTGTTTGTCCATGAAAAGTAAAGCAGTTTTAAATAAAAATACATTTTTATGATATTAATGCAATTGTGTCTCTTGCTAGATAAGTATATTGCTGAAACCAACACATTTGCCACCTTTACCAAGTTATGTTCTGAGTCTTTCTGCATATCCCTTTAATTACACATCTGCAAGATTTTATATGTCTGAAGGGATAGTGATTGCAATGGGAACTGTAACAAAATACACACAAGGAGCAAGATTTCTTTGTACTGAAGAAACCTGTCCATTCTCTGAAGGTAGTAAAAAATAGAAAAATTAATCAGTACTACTTCCAAAGCTTTTAAATAAATTTGGTAATAAGAGATTAAATACCTAACCTAACAAAGTTATTTTCCTATATAGTTTTATTATGCGTACATTTTTCATCATGAGAGCAGCAGGGTTGTTGTTTATTGGAAGGAGAGGACTTGCTCAGCATTCTTGAATGTTTTGGAACAATAGCTATGCCAGCAATCCGTTTTCCTAATGCTGAAGAAAGTTTATAGGAGAAAACATAAGTCACCTATATAATTTGAAAAATATTTAGTGTCTTAAAGAATGTAATACTTAAATATCTTAAATAACAATAAAATATATCAAAAGTAAATAAGCTGAACTAGTGAAATAGCTTCTTCCTTGGAAACTGTTTCTGTCTGTAAAAAAATACCACAGAACAACATGCTTAAGTGGCTGGCAAAAGCTTCTAGCATAGAACAAGTGATGCTTTAACGAGTAGCTGACTTCTGTGCAACTGCTACTTTGAGTAGTATTACTGAACTGCTTGTACCATTGCAGAGAGAGGCCCTAAGTACTTTTAAGGCTGTTTTTTGCTGCTTCTGTATGAGAGACATACAGTTACAAAAGAGATGCAAAGTCCCAAAGTTTGGAAGTGCAGATTAAGTCACACAGACACCTTTACGAGGACACGTACCTCTAACAGTGACTACCCACATCCCATGTCATTCCCACGCCAGGCAGAAGCCGCAGTGGCTCACTCCTCAGGAAAGCCTGGCCAAGCTTGGGAATGTGCAGTAGGAAACTGCCATCTCGTGGCCAAACACAATAAATCAGCTGGATTGTTTTAGTGGAATATGTAAGGGAGGCTCCTCTGAAGAAACACATAAATTTAGAAGTTCATTGTCCAAGATTTTAATTGCTTTTGTTCTTCATGGGAAATTTAAAACTAAAGATATCCCCTCCTTTTAAATAGTTGGTAAATTATTACTTTTTTTTTAGGGTTTAGGTGTATCAGAGTGCATTGTCCTGGAGCTACAGAGTCTGCTACAGTGAGGACAGATTTTGTGTGTAGCTTGTGTTCTTCACCACTGCAGGAAGACATGAAATTTAGAGTACTTGGTGGTAGGATCTAGCTAATCTTACTTTTAGATCTGGTAGTTTCCTACTTCTGTTACACAATAAGTAAACAAAATATTTAAGTGGAAAAAAACCACTTAGAATACACCATTCTTTTAAAGAAAGATGTTTTTAAGAGAATTAACCTTTTTCTTTACCTTTGTTTTGAAAGATAAACAAATAGTTGAAATGACTGATGCTAAAATTCTGAATGCTTTGAAAGGATATTCCATTGATAAATCACATTTTAGGATTCAGGCATTTACACTGTTCTTGAGAGGTAAGCTGAACTTTGGAGTTCTGTCAAAAATGTTTTAGAATTGATCTTTAATAATCCCTTTGAATTGTAGCTCTATTTTTTTTTTTGCTAAAATGGTGAAAGTCATCATTTATATTGCAGTTCTTTCTGTATTTCCCCCCCTTAATTTTATAAAAAGTAGCTAGGTGACAAAGCAGCGTGCACAGGTGATTGCAGAGTGTATAGCAAAATTCTTGTGTCACTTTTACACCTCCATTTCATTAAAATCCCCTGGCCAGCTCAGCAGTGTCTAACTGTTGCTTGTTTTTCCCTCCTTTCTACTTCCTTTGGTCATGCTGTTCTGTACTAACTTCATGTAAATTTAACATCCTTCCTCAATCTAGCTGTTTTCCACATTCCATCAGGATTTGTGGCTTCTACTACCACTGCCATCCCCTGGAAACATTAAATGATTTCTAGTATTAATATCTAACTAAAATCACAATTTGGCAATATACTTCCATTAATTCTTAAAAAGATCCCAAACAAACAGACAAGCGACAAAAAAATCCTCTTCCATTTCAAAAGTCTAGGGAATTATATTTATTGAAAACTGAATAGAAAGAACCAGTAGTACTAAAATTATAATAAAAATGTATAGACTAATCTGTGGTCAAGGTACTGAGAGTTGCATGCATTAAATTTCTGCTGGCTCTAGTGATCAATGTGGTTAGTTTTCCTCAGGCTGAGACTGAGATCTGACTGGATCTAATTCTCCTTTTTAAAAAATAAATGGGATTTGGTTTTCTAAGGTGCACAGAAATAAAAAGGTTCACAAAGCTAGTTGTGTGTCTTTTCAAAATCTGTGTAGGTTGTAGCTCTTCTTTATTGTGTTGGGTTTTTTCTCTGACTTTTTACAGGACAGAGACTGGTAATGGTGGTGTCACAAGTTTCAGAGTAGGAAATATATTTGTAAAAACTATCCATTTTCTTTTCAATGCATGACTAAATGTATTGTCCATTTTCTTTATCATGAAATCTATTTTCCCTCACCTGGTGTGCCTTCCTTACCTTTTGCACTACATAATTAAAATTGTATGTTTCATTTTATTCTAGTCCATTATCCATTTTGCATCCAGCTGTTTTCTGCCCATGTGAAATCATAAAATCACACATTCAGAATGTATAGAAGTTTTCTGACCATGTCTTTAAAATTGTTTTGATGCCCTAAAATATATGTAGTCTTGCCCCCTACACTTAGTTTTGTATTATTTGCAGATGAACTGGCCAATAAAATGACAATAGGAAACCACTACAGGATTATAGGAATTCCAGCTTGTGTACAAAATGGCCTACAAGCGACTGCATGTATAGAAGTCACTAGTGTACAGCTCTATAAACCAAATGGTAAGAAAGTTCCATTAAAAATTAACTTAAAACCTGAAAACCTCCTAGAAAAAAA
Source organism: Nicator chloris (assembly GCA_013400495.1). Classification (NCBI taxonomy): domain Eukaryota; kingdom Metazoa; phylum Chordata; class Aves; order Passeriformes; family Pycnonotidae; genus Nicator; species Nicator chloris. Next base: position 197,520 of record WAAE01009050.1, read on the forward strand.
TCTTGAGAATTGGTACAGTTTTTTATTATCTAGAGGTCCAGGTTACAAAACCACTCAGGGACTTTCCTCTTACAGTCTGAAATGTGTACTTGCTGTTATTTGAGAGTATCTGCTTTTGCCCACATTCCATGCATTGGGAAACTCCCTAATTATTTACTGTAGTTCTTCAACTTCTCTTTCCATCTTCTCCTAGCCACTGGAAAGTACTTTGAAATTATATAAAATGAACTTGATATTTCAGTTTGTTTTTCCTTTCTTATTCTACCAGTTCTAGCAGATCATGTCTGCTACCTTTTCAGCAGTAAAATTAACAGTGTCAGATGCTTACATTCTAAATTTGTTCTTAATACAGAGATATATTTATTCTTGGCAAGTTTTTGCATCAAGACTGCAATGTTGATTTACTCTAACATACCTGCATAGGTCTCTTTAATGTGTTTGTTCCCCTGTACTTTGTTTCCATTAGGTCCTCCTTTTGTCAGTGACAATTTTAGGTATCTGCTCTCACTGACTTCAAGTTCATGCTGGAGGTTTACTGCCGTCTTGGCCAACATCTTTGCTTCTCAAGTTGTTCCACCAGGCACTTACAATACTCTCAAACTTGCAATATTGCTGAGTCTAGTACAGACAAGTGAAAAAGAAAACACAGATTATCTGGATCTCTTGATAATGACAAGTGACACGCTAGTAATTGACAGGTGAAGAGATTTTTTTTTCACTTAAATTAGAATTTAAAATGTAGTCTTTTTAAAGATAATAGGATTGGTCTTACATGAAAAGCTAGAGACTGTGTTTTAAAACAATATACAAGGCTCCAACTTAAATACTCAGTTTTTATCCCTGGGACATTTTTGTTTCTTTCAAATGATAAATCTAGATCAGAATTTCATTCATTATAAAACCTCCTAAAACTCTTGTAAGATTACGGTAAGAATTTAACACTGCCACTGCTATGCAGAGCTCAGATAAAACATTCTTCTAAAATCAAAACTGAAGGCTATTCCAGAAGCTGGTAACAAAAAAAAAAGGGCTTAACTTTTCAAACCTTGTGTCAATTTAAGCCCTCTCATCACTGATTCCCAGCTGTTGGCCTTTTGAATAAATAAGCAGTGTATAAATAGATACTTACATTTTTATCTCTCTTTTTCATAAAAAACCATTCGAATAAGGTATCAGAATTCACATAAATCTTTACAAATAGATTACAAATCTGGTTGTTGTTGCCTTTAAATATTTTTCACTATACATTTTATGTATTTACCTATTCATGCAACTGTTAACACAATATTACATATACTGCAGAAAAGTACAATATACTCAGATTTACATTAATTTAAACAAAATTACTTTCTCCTTCCATAACTTAGGATCTCTGAAAGGGGCATGAATTTTATTTTCATTTGGAAGTTATTCAACCAATTCACTCATATTTTTTGTTGTGAAAAAAACCCCAGAACTTTGACCACTTCAAAATTCAGCGGTAGAAATTAGTTCAAATTTTTAAAAATGAGAACAGTAAGATTTCAATTAGTTACAATTACAGGTTACAATTAAATTTTCTTAAGAGAAACAGGAGTTCAGTGTTCTAAGAATCAAAATATCTGGTTAATATTAAAAGGGTTGCACACTGTAAATCATGATCAATATTGTAATTTCTACTGTCTTGCATGTGCACAGTATTTACTGTGAGCAGCCTGTCAAAGTAGGCATTTCCTACATATTTCCATTGGTGCAATACCCTATTTACTAATTCTTACTAATTTTACTTCGTAATTTTCTCCCAGCTTGTAACAGTAGGACCAAACATGCTCTGACATCTTAAAACCATTAAGAGTCTTTGACTGTGGAACCAGACAGACAATTTGCAACCTCTCTGTGCCAAAAAGCATAGTACAGGGGATGAAAAAGATATTTTATACCTTCTTTCTCCAAAAGAATTGAAGTGTGTAACTCAGGAAGGCAGAGCTTACAAGTTCCAGCCTTTTCATTTTTCCCAGATGGCCAGAATGACTCATCCTCTATACTTTTAAATCACTGGAAAAGTTTCTGTAGAATAGAAAAAGGAGTTAACCACATGGGGTTAAATTATGAGACTCTAGGAATTACTTCTGCAACCCATGACTTGCCTCATGTTTAATACATAAGAAATACAGCTGTTGGAGAGGAGGCTTGAACCTCTACTTTTGTATTCAAAGTTAAACAATTTGTTTTGATGCTGGTTTCATGTTAAGGGTTTTTGGTTGTTGTTCCTAAGTGAGTCTTAATACTTACTAAGGTTTTTTAGGAGTGAGTAATTGAACAATTTATGACTGACAGAATTATTTAATCCTCCAGGCTTCTGAATTACAGTTTATGTCTTCTGCCTCGTGGCATACGACACCCACCCTCCAGTGACATTTTTCCTTCTGTGTCCAAAGACAAACACGGAAGTGCCAGTATTCAAGCCTGCAGCGCAGTGCTCGCCAAGGGTGGCATCTGTTACATAGGAGACTTAAGTTCATATAAAAAGGATAAACTTGAACTTCTACAGTCTGGTAATCTCCCACCTCCTAATACATGAGGGGACAGAACTAAACAAAAATGCAAATTCAAGGCTAGGTTTGTTCCCCGGCTTATGGCCCTCAAATGCTGCAAAAATCCATATGCTGTTTTTAATGGGTCTGTGTAAGACACAAAGACAAAAAAGCCAAGGTCTTGTAAACTTCAATCTGCTACACTACAGACATTCATTAATCATAACAATTCAGTAAAATCATAAGCATGACTGATTTCAGATGTGTGTGTGACTATAATTTATAGCTAAGCTAAATCCCTCACGTAACTGATGAATTTTGTCTTGTCCTAGTGCTAGAGAGCAGAACAACAACAGTATTTATTCCTGGGAAGAAGTATGGAGAAGAGGCTGACCAACAAGTTACTATTTCAGTTCAGACCAACTTTTGGTCCTTTGTAGATGTGGACTCTTCCTCAAAGAAACATATACAAAAGGAGAACTTTCTAATTGGACAGATGGTAAAGCACATGCCTTGTTATGAGAGGAACTGTGCTATAGCTGTCATTTGTGTTTATTTCCACCTATAAAATAATGAAAACAATGGAACTTGTTAGTATTTCCCAGAAAGTCACAAATTAAGTTATTTTACATCAAGCATCTTCTAAAATGAGATAGCTTTCACAAAAAGTAGGTGTCATTCAAACAAAATTTTAGCAAGTATTACAGGTAATTCATTAGATAATCTTGCAGTATAAGTGGGTATAGGCTATTTCAGATATAAAACACCATGATGCTTCTACAAGTCAACAGCCCAAAATAAAGTAGATGTTTTCATTCTATGGGTCTTTTCTTTAGGATGTGAGTTTGATTCCAGTTAACCTTGTAGATGGTTTTGGGCTCTTGATCTACAATGAGTTTCCTTCCTGTCACCTGTCTTCTCCTGTTGTACATCATATCTTGAAAAAAGCCATTAATCCTCAAGCCATGCTGTACAAAGTCTCACAGCAGTTCAGAACACAGGATTATGAGGAGGTAACAGATTATACACAATAACTTAGAAATGCATTGTATTTGTGAATATCATACTGGGTTTGGCATCAGAAGGTTCTCTCTGTTATCCTCTTACTTCTAATACTCACTTTCTGCCCTTTCCCCACTGTATTTCCACTAGCACTATCAGGATCATTGACAAAAGCAGCTTCAGTTCTTGAAAAGGGTCAGTATAACAAATACAGTTTGAACGTGTTTCTGGAAAACACACTAAATTAACATTCATATGAGAACAGATCTCCAATATCTATTTTTGACCAAAAGGTTTACAATCAGTAGTAGAAGTTAATATTCCATTCTAATTAAATTACCAAAAACCGTAGCATAACTAATAGATGATTCCCCCCTGGAAGTGTTCAGGGCTAGGTTGGATGGGGCTCTGAGCAACCTGGTCTAGTGGAAAGTGTCCCTGCCCATTGAAGGAGATGTGGAACTGCATAATCTTTAAGGTCCCTTCCAACGCAAACCATTCTGTAATTCTGTTTACTATCCAAGATCTGTCCCTATTACTATCTTTCATGTTTTCTTTATTCAGAATAGCCAAACGGTGACAACTGTCTTGACTATTAAAACTATTGGTAGAATGTATTGTCCAGCCTGTATTACTATGCCACTGGTATACTAAACTGTGTGAAAAAAAGGTCAATTCCTTATCTTCCAGTTAAATATTTAAAATGTATGCCCTCTCTCTAGTTTATTTTGTTTGCTAGGAATCTTCATGTTGAACTGAGTTCAGAAGCAGAAAGTCTCATTCAGCGCTATTACCTTGCAAGTCGCAGGGTGAGAAGAGATTCCATTCATGGATCAACATTATCAGCCTCTGCACTAAAAATTCTGTACGTCCTACCTTCCATTTTCAAATTTTGCTAACCTGCTCAGGAGCTTGTTTAATAAAAAACTACAGAAGACTCATGTTTTGAAAAGTTCAAGCATAAATAATCTTATTTACTATTTATGAATGCCATTTATTTTATATATTGACACTGTTAAAAGAAACCCAAGTTCAAACAACTTTGCCAGGCAAAAAAATCCCAAACCCCAGCTATTTACAAAACATGTATCATTATTAAAGCTATCTAGAAAAAAAAAGTTAAATATGTACAGTTTTATTACAGGAGCAAAAAAATGTGTGAATGGATAACATGCCAAGTTCTACTTCTTAGCACAAGAAGTTAATGCATAACATGTATTTTGCCAGTCGTAAGTGTAACTGCTCAGCTGAAGTATGAAAAGAACCACCCCAGTGTTAACTTAATTCACACAAGTGCTTGACACAGAGCAATATGCATTGCATTCATGCCTGCAGTATTTTTATTTCTGACATGCTCATATTGATCTCTTAGGATTTCACTGGCTAAGGCTCACGCTAAGCTCAGTTTAAGACAGACAGTACTTGAGGAAGATGCAGTGATTGCCATCTTGTTACTCGAGTCATCGCTGACCCTAAAACATGGTAAACAATGCACAACAGTTCCTTAGTCTTGGGTGCATCACTGTCACATTTTCTCAGTCTGAAAAAATTCTGTATCTATTGATTGCAGTAGCAGGTAATTTCAAATCAGAATCCAGAACTGCCACTGTTGAAGACTGGTAGCGGTGAAGTCTGTCAGTTTGTCTCAGTGCTGTATGTAACGAGGCCACAGGCCAGCACCAAGTGTGTCCTTCATGCTGGTTTATTTTAAGGCATTGCTCCTCCAGCACTGGCTCAGGTTAAACCAAGGACAGATTTCCCTCCCTGGTGAAATGTAAAACAAGGCTTGGGCGGGGGGTGGGGTGGTGTTTGTTTATTAAGCATCAGTCATATTTGTTCGCACACAGATTTGGAAGCGAGGTAAGAATTATGATCTAGGATTACATTACTAAGTCATTTTTATCACAGCTCTTTTTTCCCTTCAAAGTACTGGCAAATATCAAGTCTTACAGCTTAATTTCTTCTTTGCCTAGGCACATCTGCGCTGTGCATAGCACCAAATCCAGTATTTCCATTTGACCTCAGTGATGAAAACTCCCTGCAACAGAGAGATATTTACCTCATGCAGTGTCACCATCAACTGCTGAAGTTTATTGCTGCCTATAGCCCAGGAATTCACATTAACACTAATGAAGAGTAAAAACTCCACTCTACAGCCAAAGGCTCTGGCTTTTTGAGAGGCTACAGTTAAAAATACAGAATTACTAAAAACTGAGAACACAGTTCAATGATGTTTTCCTGAAGAATAAAATATAGCTGACAGGACTTGAATTATTTGAAGGCAGGAGGGATGTCTTCAACCTAGAAAGCCATGACTTCAGAATACAGTCCTAACCAGAACCTCTCTGCCTGCCTACCACTCTCTATTCACAGATAAGCAAGGAGTAATTTAGGATTCAGGATTTTTAGTAACAACTAAAAATTAAACCACCAGTTCAGAATCTAATGTTTCATTTCAGCTATCTGAATTCTGCAGTTTTTCTTGTTTCCTTTCAAATGTATCACCCAAAGGGTTAAGGAGTTTTAAGACCATTAAAACTCTTCACAGTTTAAGTTAACAGTCTTTAATTACTCATGGTGTATAGATTTTGAAATGTACAAAACCATTATAATACTGCTTCATGTTGTGTCTTTTTTACATTACAGCAACATAAGATTAGACAAGGATGCCAGATGCTCCTGCAACCAAAACCTAAACCCAAACAAAAAAGTCTGCAAAACAAACCACAAAAGAAACCCACCAAACCACCCCAGCCTGAAAAACCCAGTGTTTCCCCATTATTTTATATAGACTTCAGGGGATAGTAGAATGCTACAGTTACGTAAAAAAATACTGAACAATCTGGTAGGCAGGTAGCTCAATGAGTTTAATTCTACCTCACTGTAAAAACAAATGAAGAATGTGTGGTAGGAGATGAGGAGTTTGGAGAACAGTATGCTTCCTCAGCTGTGGGCTTTCCTGTGTTTCATCTTCCTAGTAAGGATATAGCACTAGATATAATCCTCAGCAAGCCTTGCATCCAAGAGATACACGTTAAATAAAAGAGCTGCAGTAAAATGGTACAGACTTCCTGTCAAATCTGGACAGGCTGAATACTTAAGGCTTGTGTTACTCCTACCCAGTAAGTAGGATGACAGAAGTCATCCAGAAGGATCAGAGTGCTACTGCTGCCATAGCCTCAACAAAAAAGTTACTGAAAACAGAAATCCAAGATTTTATGCATACCCACTATTGACATTGTAAACACTCATTTAGGCAACACAAGTTTCCCCGCATTTTAATCTCTGCCTTATTCACTTTTGATCCATTTACTTGATACACTCAAAAATTCATACTAAGTTCTAAAACTGCCCGTAAGGCCACTTCTCTTTCTAGAGTGACACTGTACCCTGAACTTCATTCCAGCATTATTCATTTTCAGTGAACAGCTACTCCCCGCCGTACTGTGAAACCAAGCAGTATTTTCTGGCCAGCAGGAAGGGCAATGGAAACATTTCCAAGTGCATTAGAACTCCACATTCCAGTCTGCTGTTTTAAAGCTAAGAATAATAATGAGTTAGCTTCCTGTACCCTTAATCAATATTGTACAAAGGTATTACCCTCACTGGCATTTCAGATCTCAAGATACACATCAAAAAACATTCAGATGGGTAAACGGCAAAAGTCTCATCATTATGCCAGAAAAATTACTCTTTAAGGGTAGACTGAAATAGAATTCCTTTAAAAATCACTACTTTTGAGAAGCAATATTACGGGATTTTTTCAAAAAGAGCACAACATTTTATCCTTGCTTCTCCCCAGTATCTCCCATGAGCTCTTGAAAACTGGAAGACTTGTAGCAGTACCACAAGGAAAGGGCATTTGCCAACATGGCCAGTACAGGCTTTCCCCGGATGGCCGTACAGCCTGCAGGAGCCTGAGCACTGTGACAGTAAAAAAGCAACTGACCTCCTTAAAGACCCACACTTCTAGAAGTGGGTGGACTCTCCTGTTGGCCCTATGTGCACACACAAAGCTGGAAGACAGTGGAGGTGGTCATCTGATACCACGGAACCTTGAAAAAAATAAATGAAATCAGAAATGACAGGAGCACATCAAACTGGAAAAACCCTACTGATTAGCTGGCACATCAGAGAGACAACACTGCTCATCACAACCTTCAGTTGGGTAAACGGCAAAGGGTCATCATCACTGTGCCAGCCATTTCTTGCCTGTGTAATACTGCTTTTTCCAGGTACTAAATACAAGGGAATTGGTTAAGTTTATCTCAAGTTGTACTTCCACAGGCTGAAGCAGAGCCTTCATTTTAACTGTTAAGAACAGAACGGATTGAGTATAGCCAAGAACAAAACAGCTCTGCTTGAGCACAAAAACGCAGGTCCCTCTCTTACATTTAAACCCCAAATGCCAAGTATCTTTCTAGAGGTAAAGCTCATACCACAGTCACCTTTCCCTTTGGAATGTATTCCAAGACTGACACAGTTGAAGTGCCAGCATGGATTGTGATCTGAACATACTGTTCTTCACTTAATTCTTTCCCTTTAAACTAACATGCATGAATTCTTCAAATCAGAAGTCATGCTTCTCCAGTTAAAAAGTAGGTTCTATGATAGCAGCCTTTCCCTTCTGACTCCTTTGGGATTCTTGGATTGCACTTGCTTTGTTCTGGGGATCAAGTCTTAAGAGAGTTTATAGCTGCCATAATACCTTTTGTTAGGATTTCAATCTCTTAACCCTACACACAATCTTATTTCTCCTTTTTCCATCTGTACAGGAATTTGCAAGCCGTTAAACAGCTTCAGAACTCTTGATTTGGATTTCATGATGCTTCCCTCAACATCTTCAAGTACAGTAAGAAATACTTACTTCTGTAGCTCCAGAATTCATGTGGCATCCTTCTGCTTACAAGGCATGGTAGAGTCCAGACTGAGGATTCCCAAAGCCAGTAACAAACTCATCTTGAGCTTTACTTTCTGCCTAAAACAATGAAAAAAAGATGTTTCATTCAGAGAGCTCCACTGCTGAGTCAGTAGCAGAAAGCATTAACACTTCTTTGGGAACAGTAAGCCAGCCCAAGAAACACCAACCCCATGCTCTTTGTAATTACCTAGGATAGAGCATCAGCCGAGATCAAGGTTAAGCAGAGGCATGACCACTTTCCTAAAACAAGCTCCAGTGTGAGGAATGACCGATTGCAGGGCAAGTACAGTGCTCCTAGTGACCGGCCAGGCTGGGGAGAGGAGCACAGCACCCTGACAGGGTACAGCCTTGAACCCCAGTTCACGTGTGACACCCTGGGGAAGTCACTGATGTTTTACCACCAGCTGAACTGAGGTCAGCACTCACACTGCAGTCTGTAATGCAGGAGAGCATTACCCCAGAGGCTGCTGATACTCCTGGGGCTCTGTCCCTGCCAGACCCCACCAGTTTGGATCTGTGCATATAACCCAAAAAAGGGCATAGTCTGTGTCACCTCAAAGCCTTGCCAAATTCCCTAAAGGAAAAAGAAGGTAATTTATCTTTTGAATTATGACAGGCATTTACTGATGAAAACGATCTGTCAGCAAAACCAAGTGTCTTTGAATGTCCAATCTGTCACTCCTTTAAAGACTTGATGAGCCAAGAGACAGCTGGAAGTAACCACCACGTGGCACACAGTAATTAGGTCCATCTCGGTCTCCCACAGCACCCGGTCTCCTGGGCAGCCTGTGTGGCTGCAGTGTCAGCCTGAACTGCCCAGCACGCAGGGGAAACACAGGCACAGTTATAGCAGCGTGACAGTCACTCCCCGTTCAAGTGACAGCTTTGGCTGCTTAGAAAAGCACCTGCAAACCATCCCTGCAATCCCTGAGATTACAGCCACTGCTTTGACCTGCCATGTCGGGATTTCTCACATGAACCACCTGGGAGCATTTCCAATTCCTCTGAGAAGGCCAGAAATGACTCCACTGTTCAGACGAGCACGTGCCCGGACTGCCGAGCCAGGACCTGCTCCAAGGAGCACGGTGGAGGTCGGGCAGCTGACGGATCACACGGATGGCTGCGAATCCACACGGCAAGATCACGGAATCAGAATGCTAAAAGTCTGGAACGGACCTTAGCCATCATCCAGTGCCATTCCCTTTCCTGCCACGGGCAGGGACACCGCCCACTAGACCAGGTTGCTCCAGGCCTTATCCAGCCCCGTTTTACACACCACCATGCGCTGGGGCACTCTCACCCTTCCTGTTCCAAAGGCCTCACTACCCTCACGGTAAAGAACTTCCTTCCAATAGCTAACCTTAATTTCCCCTCATTCAATTTGTATCATCAGACTCGGCAGCCGCTGCTGCCGCTCCCACGCCCGAGGCCGGGGCGCGGCGGGCCGGCTCCTAAGCCATGGATGGGCACGGGCACGTCCCGCGCCGGCCCTCCCCGGCACGGCCCGGGGCGCCCCCCGCCAGCCCTGGACCCGCCGCCAAAGGGAGCCCCGCATACACGGGCCGGGCCCCGCAACATGCATCCACGCACCCACCGAGGCACGCAGCCCGGCTGGAGGCAGGCAGGCGCGGCCGCTCCGGTTCCATCCCGCTGGGAAAGGCCAAACTGCTGCCGCCATCGCCCTAAATACGCGCCGCGCCGGGGCGGGGCGCCTTCCGGCTGCGCGCGCAGAGGGACACGGGGAGCGGCGAGGGCGGGATCGGGATCGGGATGTGAGGGAAGGCGGCCCGGGGCTGCAGGCGCCGTTGGAGCTCGGGCTGCGAGCAGCCGCGAGAGCGGGTCTCTGGCTGCAGGGCCTGCACGGGCAGCGCCTCTGCTGTGGCCGCGGGAAGTTCGCCTGTCCCAGCCCTCCGAGGGAAAAGCTGTGATGACAATGACCGAGGTTTGCCGAGATCTTTCAGGTTTCTCCATGAAGAATGCCACCTTTTGATAGAAGTGTATAAACATTTTACAACTGTGTCCCTAGGCGCGTGCATATTCCTAGTGTGGAATGCCAAACTCTTGTGTTTCAGTATACAAAGGTACGAACGGTTCCTAGAACATATAGAACTAGAACCAAACATCAGGTTTGAAGCAAACAGGTTCAGAGGATCTGTTGTTATCCTGCTGTGTAAATTTCTAGAAGACAAAAGCTCTTGCCCCGGTCGAAGAGAATGTCAGTTCCCTAAGCTGGTGTCTTGGTTCTGGAAGGAAAGGCATAATTCTGATGCAGAATAATCTGTCTCACGGAAAAAAAATCTACAGGGAACTCTTCTTAACTGAAAAACTGCTGTTGTAATTCTGTGTGTTCTTACAGGCCTGTAATAATTCCATAAAATGCTGAAAAAGTCTTAGGGATATGGCGGCAGTAAGTAGCTATAGTGCTTCCTGCTTCCATTGTCTGGCCGCCTGCAGAGTATTTTAAGTATTTAGTTGTAAATACTGCAGGGGTTGTAGAGAGCTCCAGATTCTATCATTTTTAACAACAACAAAAAGTTTAACAGAAGCTAAACAAAACAAAAGTTGTTTTGGTAGTATTTTTGTTTTCCTTTTTTTCTAAATGTCATTTTAAAAGTTAAGGTCTTCAGAAAGGAGACAACATCTATAAATTCAGAATACTTATGTACAGAATAATCAGAATATCTCATGTACAATGAGAAGGTAATGCAGGTCTTGCAGCTCAGTAATAAAAAGTCTGAGATGTATTCTCTGTGCCATCCATTCATAACCTTCCATGTTTTTAACTCTTATTGCTAAATCATTTTTCATGCTTACAGAATCAACTAGGTTGGAAAGACTACTGATCACCACCTTGTCAATTTGATCACATCCTGACTTTTCTTGAACAGCTCCAGGAATGGTGACTGTGTACCACCTGCAACTCCACCACCTCCCTGGACGGCCCATTCCAATGCTTGACAGCCCTTTCTGTGAAGAAATTCTTCTTGATGTCCAACTGAACCTCTGCTTCTTGGATAAACAGTCTCAATCCTTCAATGACATTTAAAGGAACTAGCCTTTTAAAAACACTGGGGAATCTTTTTTTTTTCCCCCTTTCTAGAATACTGTCCCTTCCAGGTATATGATCTTGTTGAAAGCTCAGAATGCTGCAGAGGCAGTTAAGAACTCCCAATTTTACCACAGTGTTTTTCTGAAAGTTGTTCTGGCTAATATTTTTTTATTTCCTAAAAGTCATTTTTAAATTTAAACCATGAAGTCTTCAGAAAGAAGACAACATCTATAAATATAGAATATTACCGTGTACAATGAGAAAATGTTAACAAATTTTGCAACTCAAAAGTATGTAATATTCACTGAATAATATTTAATAGAACATTTACATCAGCAATAACAAACGGTATGAGAAGTACAGTGTTTTACAGAACAGATACAACAGATGACATTTGTGCATTTAGTTTCAACTTTTCTTGCCTAAATACAGATGTTTAAGTGAACAAGTGTGCCACAAACAAGCCAACACCTCGGGTTCACCTGCTCCAGCATGTGAACCCCTTCAAAGAAATGAGCCGTGCTGTGGTGAGCGGACACGTGGTTATGCCAAACACAAGCTGAGCCCTAACATGCAGCACAGTCCTGTGGGTGCATACAAGCAGTGCCCAAATTACAGCACTCTGCAGGAGGGACAGGTCTCTCAGCACATTATTTGTCCATGAACATGCATCCACATTCCCAGCAATAGCTACAAACACGTAGGATTATCCGATGGGTGGAGCCCTGGCCTGACAGCTGCGGTCAGGGGATTTCTGCCATCGGCTTTAAGCAGTGGAGAAAGTCTATATGGGATTACAGCTGCTATTTTTAGCCTTGCCCTTCTCTTTTCACCCAAGGCTGTTTTGCCCTGTACTTGGCCATTAGCACATGACTCCTCCTCTCTTTTCTCACAGCGTTTGTCTCAGAGAGGACAGGGATACTTAACTCTGCTGGCAGCTCTTTGCTGCTGCTGCTCGGATTGGTGCTGGCTGCAGTCATCCCCTCCCACACCCCCTCATTCAGATCGCAGCAATGAGAGAAACCAATGATGAGTCACGTTAACTTAACGAGGTATTAATTACATTTAGGAATCAATTCCTTCTCCTCTACAAACAGCAGTTCAGGAATTATAGTTTGTCTGTAGATACTGTTTTTTAACTTAAATATACATATATATAAGGTGTAATAAATAACCATTTTTTTAAAAAGCGAGAAGGGAGGTTAGATCTGTGAAGATGTTGATGTTTCCCCATGGTTTGCGCTGTCTCCTTGTGCCGAGTGAGTCAGAAACTGTCCCGTGGCTCCAATGTACAACCTGGAACGCATGGGCCACTTCTGCAAGAGAGGAGACAAGCACAGCTCTGAGACACCCGGGATCTTTGCACTCCAACTGCAGTTCTCAGCAAAGCTTTCATGGAATCATGGTGCAAGAAAATAGGAACCTGTTGCTATCACTGAACACTTTTTCTTTTGTCATTTGCTGGAAAATGTTTGGAGCTCGGTAAGGGAGCCTCAGCCTAGATAATGGCTTTGGTAATTAATTGTGAGGCACAGCTCCCAACCCTGCCATGCCCCAGCAGACAGGAGCAGGCCATGCTGGCCAGTCAGCCTAGCTCAGTTTGTGTTGTACATGTTCTGTTAGTAGAATAAAACAAAGAATTCCTTCTCAAGGCACCAGGGATGCTACAGGGAGACACCTGCACCTGTAGGGATTGCAGCCCTGTAGGGATTGCACACCCATCCCTGCTGGCTGGGCCCCAGAACACCACAGGGGCTGCTGCTGAAGGCTGTGAGTCTAAGGGAATTTAATGTAATTGCACCTCGGCAGTCTGCGGCACGCTTGGCTTCTTGTTCTTGTCAGCTCCAGCTACTTCAGATGACACAATTCATCTTTACACTCACTGATTTTTGGAATCATCAGTTGCTCTTGGTGTTCAATATTTATTGTGACAGCTTGAGTTTCTTAAGCCCAGCAGGTTACTCACTGCAAGCAGCCCTGTGGGGTGGGTGGCCGCAGCCAGGCACCCAGAAGCTGGGAGGGAGCATCCTGCTCTGTCTGCTGTGCCAAGTTCAGTATCAGAGAGGCGGATGCTTGGAGGGACAACTTGTCACACCCACTGGATGCAAAAATACCTGAAATGCAGCCAGCACGTTATTCCGAAAGAATGCAGGTTTTTTTAAGACTCCTTTGGGAACAGACTGGTACCTTTCCTGTGGGTAAGGGGCACTTAATAATACTGCAGATAAATCTCAGCTCTTCTGTTCAAAGACCTAAAGCAGCAGCATATTCTCACTTGGAAAGACTGTACAGTCTCATTCAGTAATTTCATTTCAAGTGTGATGTAAGAGTTTGTCACCAATAAACCATCCAAGTTTAAAGTCATTAACCATATTTTTCATTCAGTGTACACACAACTGTACTTGGATATTTTGCTTTCCTCACTATTTGCATTTACTATGCTTAAGCTATCAGTTTAGTTAAAGACTTTATCTCTAAAGGTTGTCTCATATCCTGCATTTTGGGGTTTTTGAAGTACATACCAGGATGTGACTGTGACACATTCAGCAAATATATTAATAAAAAAATAATTGCTTAAGTGAATCCAGTATTACTTTCTTCCAGTGGCCTGGGAAATGGGCATCTGGATCATTTAACTGCTGTAATAGTTATTCAAGAGTATTTTTCTGCCAGTAGTAGTTGGCTGCTGATAAAAAGTACTGTAAGAGAGCTGTGTCCTTTCACTCTGACTGAGGGAACTAACAGAAGCTATTTTGAACTTATTTTGAAATACATCACAGTATTTTTTTACTCTGAGGGAACTAACAGAAGCTATTTTGAACTTATTTTGAAATACATCACAGTATTTTTTTACTTAAATTATAGCCATCTTCTAATTGATACAGAGGTTTTCTTTCTTTATGAGTCTGGTAATCATTTAAATGGCATCAGAAGCCTGCGTTCACATCATGCTGTAAAATACAGCAACCAACATTGTGAACAAGGGACTCTCTGTGAATTAGGCACTTTTTAGAAATTAGAGATTACTTCACAAATTAATCTTAATTAAATCATTCTGAATTCAGACTCTTAAAATAAAAAAAAAGAGAAAACACCCCAGTGCTCTAACTCACTCCCTGTGAGCAGAGCCAAAGAAAACACCCTGTGGTGTCTGAGCCCCATCAGTCAGTAAGCACTGCATTTGGAAACAGTTTCCAGGCAGGTCCTCTCCGAGACCAGTTCCCCTTTCTCATCCCTCCTGCATTGCTGTGATTTTTTTGGACGAAGGGAAGAGCATATACCAACCAGAGAAATGCTTCAGAAAAGCATTTTCATGGAAGTCATTAACACACGGCTGGAAATCAACGCTGCTGTCTGCACTGGGCTGCCTGGGCAGCAGAAGCAAAGCAGGCCCAGCCGTGGCGGGATCACCGCTGTGGGACAGTGTCACCTCACCACACAGACCCCTCACAGCAGGACCCCGGGGGTCTGTGGGGACCACCAAGGTTTCCACACAGGGACCAAGAAGATGCAAGTACTCCTGTGGTGCTAACCTTCACTTCAAAAACCAGGTTTGGATGTAGACTAGATTTCATATTTTGGTGCCAAGTCCCCAAAGCTGGAGGAACAAAGCTCTGAGATATTTCCATCAAACCCCTAAGACCGAGGCACAGGGATTAGTCCAGGCAGAATTTCCATGTAATACCTCTGGGCAAGGTACAGGAACTTGAAATCTTTCGTTTCAATTACGTATCTAAGGCCAGTGTACTCACTCACTGACAGGAGATGGTAGCTGCTCCTCAGCTCTCCTACCTTGACAGGGTGGAGGTACCCGTCCCCGCGGAGGGTGCCCAAGCCCTCTCCCGGTGACTCCTCCTCGTCCTGAAGGCTGCGGGTGAGGTGTGCGATGTAGGTGGTGGCCAGGAGGAGCACATCCAGCTTGGAGAGCTTGGTGTCAGGCGGCACGGAGGGCAGAGTCTTCTGCAGCTCGAGGAAGGCGTGGCGCAGGGTCTGCACCCGGCTGCGCTCCCGGGCCGCGTTGGCGGCGGCGGGGCGGCCCGGAGCGGCCCCGGCCCGCGGCCCGGCCAAGGGCACGCAGGAATTGCTGCCGGCAGAGGAAGGCAGCAAGGAATCGGGCTCTGCGCCCGGGCTGGAGACCTCCTCGCTGCTCTCTGCCAAGTGTCCACAGTCCATCGGTGACGTCCCCGGCAGGGAGAGTCCTGCAATCAACAAGAGCATCGCTAGAGTAAGATGCTGCGGTGAGCTGGAGCCCGCACGTTCTGTAAACAAGGATGGTCAGAAATGCAGGCACTGCCTGTGCTAGGAAAAGCTGGAATGCAGCTCTGTGAGCCACCTTTCCGTTCGCTGCTTACAAATTCAGCATCACACACGGGTACAGAACAGAAGTTAAAATCTTCGCAATGATCAATATTTGATTTTTTTTTTACGGTATTACACAGCATAAATTTTTTGAGTCACTCATAGCCCAGAGATGACTTCTGAGAAAACCCAACAGGCACCACCACAGTGGTTTCCATTTACAACCAACTAAAATTTATGCTAAAGGCAATTTTTAAAACATATTCACTCTATGATTTAGGATGTGGAACTGTTAGTATATTGTCTATTTTAGCTGCAATCATTTTATGAACAGTCTTATAGGTGATCAGTGCTTCATGGACTATGGAAAGAAAAATATAATTTTCAAATGCATCCATAAGTGAAGCCACTTATGGAGTGGCTTCTGAGCCACTTCTGGCTTCTGCTTTTGAAAGGCAAAACTTGGCCCATAATTTTAAAGGATTAGGAACTGACTTCTATCTTCCCACCCATAAACTTACTAAAAAAATTGCATGCTTATCCTTTATTATCTACATTTTCAAACTTCAAACAGATTTTGTGAGAGGTATTTTGGCCATTGGGGGGAAAAAGAACCTATTGAAAACATCAAAAAAATTCTTTTGGGAAAAGCTGAAAAGAGCAACCACAAGTTTTTTTCCCAGCTTTTTGTAAAGCTGGTCAGTCAGCTCTGCCATATAATACAACTCACAGTCCTTTAATTCATTCAGTTCCACAGGAAAATGCAATTCAATCAATATTCCCCAAAGTGCAGCACTTCTTAGCTGGAATAGTACCTGATCCTGTTGTCCTCAGCCCAGCAGCCCTCGTGGGTGTCCCAGATCCCGGCTTTCACGTGTTAGGAGTGTCTGTTCCTGTGACAGCCTGGCTAGACAAAGGCAGGAACAAGTTATTCAACCTTTTAATTTCATCCAAATACTGCATAATTAAAAATGTAAATAACACTGATGCACATAAATTACTGAATATCTACATTTACAAGAATTAGCTCCTGATTTTGCAGAGCATTTAAAGCATACATTGAAGTCAGAGATTTCTATCAAAGACAAGCAAAGGTTTCTAAAGAATCCTTTTTACAATGCTTTAATTTGATGGTATTTAGAACATACATTTATTGCTATTATTTTAGGTGATTAATTGTGATTAATTTGCTGTTAATGTGGCTCACAGAGTTTTTATCATGTAATGTTCTCTTCAGCAGCAGTACAGTTAGACTGAAATTATTTGTAAAATATTCTATGCACATTATAGCTTTTAACTAAAGGAAAAAATCTCACTATTCTTTTTTATTGTGGTATTTATGATCAGTGTAAAATAAATCTTACATTAAGACTTCATGAGCTTGTCTTGAGGGCTGAAAAATGGTCCTTACTTTGGCTATTGCCTCTAACTTAAAAAACCACAACCCGATGTGCTTTTGTCTTGGTGTTTGCTCATTGGCAAGTCAGATCTGGATGCATTTTAGTTTTTTAAAAAAGCCTCACTGAGGACATGACATCAAGATAATAATTAAGGATAATCACGAAAACTGGCAGAAGAATCTAACAATTTATGTTTAGCAGCAGGATTTCTCACCACCATCCCATCAAAATCCCACTGGTAGGAGGAAGTCTTCCCCAGTTACTGGAGGAGTATGGATTACCCAAGGATACAGACGGACTGGGTTAGTAAAAATACCTGCTCCTCTACTGAATTACAGGACTAGGGCTGGTTTACACACAGGTGTGATTTTGCTGTGCTGGTGTATAACCACATTTAGAACTGGAATAGCTTTGAGTGACATATAGTACATAGTAATGCACGTACCTAAAAACCTCATCTCCTTGGGTGCGCTTTTAAAGGAGTTTCTGGTTTAGGAACTTCACATCTATATGAGATAAAATCCTGGGTCTGTGGGGGAAAAAAAAAAGTAAAAAATTTCAGCTGTGCAAATGAGAGATTTCACTCTGAATTAAATTTCTCCACTGTCAGACTTCCCATCAAACACAAACAGCAAATGGCCTGGAAAAATCTGCTACACAAAACAAAGGATCTGCTGTAGGTATGTACATATGTGTAGCCAAACCATGGTGGTTCCTGGATCCACACACAGCCAGCATCACTTCTGTTGCACACTGGGACTGGGCAGCATCACCCTTCTCCCAGGAGCAATCAAGACACCTATTCCAGGTGCTTCAAACCCAGGCGTTGCCCAAACCTCGTGGTCTAAAAAATGCTGCTAAAAACTGGAGTAAATAAAAAGCAACAGTCATTCTCATTTTAAAATTTTACAAGAAAGAGATTTGGTTTTTAAAATAATCACAGTAATTTTTGCAAGCACCCACTAGCCACCTGGTATGCTGAGAGAGTTGGGAACAGGGCCGTGAAAATAAGTTGAAAGTATTTATGTTGTTTCTAGAGCACTTCTAGTGCAGTATTTCTAATGCATGCAGATGCATTTCTGTTTTTACATGACACTACAAAGACATGATTGGTTTGACATCTTTTACCAAAAAAACCCAGCACAAGATTTATTTTGCTCTTACATTCTGTATGAATGAAACGGAAGAAGGAAACCTGCCTTCATGAAGGCAACCTGCCCACACAGACAAGGAAAAGATGGAAAACGCCAGAGCAGAGCACACAAACTGAAAACAAACAGCTGGAAACCTTACATAAACTTTTCCGTTGCTCCTTAGGGGGCAAAATACAGTGAATCTGAATTATTTTGCATTGGTTTTAAAAAGACCTTGCCCTCTCTGTAACTCCGATAACAGGTAACGAAAACCCTTTCCCCGGAGCAGAGAAATAGGAACTTGCCTGTCGGTGTGCGGGAGCAGCACCGGCGCTCACGGCCCCGCCGGCCCGCGGCGGCTGCTGCGTCCCGGTCCTGCATCCCGGCTGCCCGGGACCCGGCAGGACCCCGCGGTGCCCGGCCGGGGATGAACTTACCGCTCCCGCCCGGTGCGGAGGTTCCAGCACGGCGCAGCCCCTCCCGGCGCTTCAGTCCGTCCCGTCCCGTCGCGCCCCGTCCGGCCCCGGTGTTTATAAGCCGTCGCGACCGGTGGGTGCGGCAGGGCTGTGTCGCACCTGGCCTCCGGGCTCCCCCCTCCAGCCTGGGCGACAGCGACCGCCCCTTGCCGGGCGGGTGGGTCATCAATCACGGAGCTGTCGGGGCGGCATCGCCTCACTCTCCCCTCGACGCCCGCCCTCCCCCGCGCCCGGCCCCGGGTCCGTGCGGGTCCCGCCGGCCCGCGCCGCCGCTCGCCCCGCTCGCGCTGTTTTTCTTAGGATAAAGTAACGGTTTTGCTGGAGGAGAGAAATTTAATCGCTGGGCTGGGAGCTCAGGCGATGCCCTGTTAAAAGCAAGCCCTTTCTCTTCGCTCCGCCGCCGCATCTCCGGCTCACGGATGTCCCCGGCCGGAGCGGGTTCCCCCGGGCGAGGCTCCGGCCCGCAGCCGCGGAGGGAGCGGGTCGTGGCTGCCCGGGGACCGACCCACACGGGTTGGAAACACGAGTGGGACGAGGCGAGCCCGGGCGGGCAGAGAGGGGATTTAACTGGGAACAGGGAGCGACTAAAAATCAGTAACGCTAATGAGAAGGGACAGTCAAAACAAATACCGGGCTATGGAATCAGCCCAGAATAACATTTTGAACGAAGCCCGATTGTGCGATAAGAGAGACACAATAAATCAAGCCTCGGGAGCAGTGGAAAAACAAAGTCTGAGCGATTCGTTACCGGGTTTGCAGCCAAGAAAATTAAGGACTTAAACTTTAGCGATAATTGGAAGTCCCGGGAAGGGACGAGCCCCGTGAGGGAGCCGGACACCTGCCTTAAGCCCCGGCCCGGCCCGGCGGCACCCACAGAGTGCCCGCCGCAGCCGCCGGTGCGTTCCAGCCACACTCCCCGGCCTGAGTTCCACCAGCGCCGTGCTGGGGGGGACGAGGAGGGCTGCCCGCGGCCGGGACCCTGCCCCTCCCGGCCCCACCGCCCCTTCGAGGCCCTGCCGCGCTTTCTGCCCTCGGGCTGCCATCCACAGCCCCGAGGAGCCGCCTCCGCCGGGCCGTAGAGGGCTGGATGGCAAGGAATGCTGTCGCGCTGCTCTACAGGTTCTGAATTTAAGCACTAAATTCTAAGTACTCAAATTCATCTGTGAATTTAAGTACTGAAACTGTGCCTCAGCGTTTACCTTTGCCTGGTGCTGGCAGCCTCGGTGGGGGTTCCCCTTCAGCCATCAGGAGCTACTCTGACAAAAGCTACTCTTGTCAGTATATGCAAGGCCGTGATGATGGACTTCACCGGCACCACCGATCATCCTTTGGTCTCCAGGGTGCAAAAGAATGAAGACGCCGGTTCTCCGGAGGACAGTGGAGGAGCCTCCAAGCAGCCCTGCTAAGCCATGGGTTTTTTTTGGCCCCAAGGTTTCCAGGGCTGCCTCTAGCCCAAGTGAGCATTGCTGAATCCTTTCTGCAGTCAAAACCTCCTTAAAAATGCACTCGACTCTGCTCAGTTAGCCTCTGGGGCTCAAACAACCAGTTCTTGAACATATCCTTAAGCTTGTACTGAAAACTCTGTAGTGTGATGTGGGAGAACTGATCCCAGACTCCCTGGGGAGCAGGGACACTTGCCTTCCAGCCTCTGTTCCACTGGGGCTCCTCTGTCTTCTTGTAAGTGCCAAACATGCACTGACTGAGACCAGCACACGGGTCTGGGGATCACCTCTCCCACACCCCAAGGAGGTTTCTAGGTCTGCTGCCCACTTAAACAATGTCTACTCAAGTAGGACTTCTCACTAGGTCGTGGGATGCTCAACTATGTCACTGACAGAGAACTTAACAGTAGGTGTCCCAACACTCTGAGACTTCCCAGCCACCCTAAATTAGCAGATTGTGAGTGTTGTGCTCTTCTCTGCTCTGATTGGATTAATAACACAGTATTTTTTTTTTTTTGGAGTTTTCCACTGTACACAGAGTTCTGCCCCAGTGCAGGAAATCCAATGGAAGGAGTTGGAAGAGAAGTGGTGGTGGAACTCCCATTACCATCTTTAGACAACACCAAATCCACCTTACTGCAGAGTGTGGTTAGGGAGATTGCATGGTAAGAAATTGAGAAGTGTTTGGGAGACACCACTCTGGCTGCTAGCCTTGTTACCAAAAAAGGGGTGCTTTAAACATATTTTAAAAACCTAAGGAGATAGAAATGTAGAAGTGGTTGTTCTTTGCTCCATCAAGACTTTCATCAGATGATGCCTCCTATGTTATAAGCTCAAAGACCTCCAGGGATTATTTTCTTGTATCAACCCACTATTTAAATCTAAAGCAATAACAAATGGCTGCAGCTGTTTCTTCTTCTTCTTCTTTCCCAGACAAGTGACTGAGAATTACTTTTCCTGCCTTACCTTCCCCAGTATATATCAAATCTGAGAAATGCCAGAGTCGCAGAAGAGCCAGATTTCCAGTGTGATTTAGGTAAGAAGTTCTACCAGAGATAGAATGATGTTTTTCCAGGTACACTCTGCTCCCTTTATGTCAAATTAATTTCTGGGTTTGTGGCTACAATTCAGCACGAACATTCAGGGTATTTCTTTCCAATTTGTTCATTTTCTCCCATTCCCATTTCTGTATAAGGATTTCTCAAGTGTGCTTGCCTGCTGGTGTGGTGCAGCAGTTATTGGTGCTTCTGACAGAGACTAGCAGAAACATTGCTTGTCTGAGTAAAACAGCTCCGGCAGGAAGCCACACACAGATTGTATCTCGTCAGGTCCCACAGATTCCAGCTGTAGCCTCAGAGCAAATCAAAGGCAGGATGCAGCCACAAGAGAATAAAAATAAGTTGCAGTTCATAACTTTTGCTTCTTGGGGAGATCTCAGCATAATGGATTCCAAATCCAAACAAATATTTTGAAGATTTCCAATTAATTACTTTTTCCCCCTTTTTTCAAATGCCATCTTAGCAGTGTACTGTAGAACCATAGTATAATCCAGTTATGTTAAATATGCCGTATTACACTGTATCAATATACTTTTTATAGCATTTTCTCAGTAGTAGTTACTTAAAAAATATATCTAAAATGTGTATCCGAAGGGCTCCATTCGGGGGTGGGGCGTGTTTACATGAGTGTTAGACTGTGCTATCAAGACTTTTTTAGGGGTTTGCTTTAGCTAGACATGAGTTGCTTGGCTGTGGGATTCTCTGTGGGAAACCCCATGGCACATGTCTTATTGGGAGTAACTAATTCAGGTCTTCAATGTTTTATTTATTGTACAAGAAAGTACAATAAATAAAACATTGAAGACCTGAATTAATTACTGTTGATGTTTAATCCAAAAATACCTAGAACCTATGAAAAATAAGCCATGCTCTAGGTGGCTTACACAGCATAACCCACATAGAGAAAGACTAACAATCCACTATATAGTTTTAAATGGGTGTGTGTAAGGCAGAGGGAAGTGTAAGAAATGTATGGAACACCCTGACATAGAGATCAGGAGACGACTACCTAATGTGCTGCTTTGAGTCAGCAATCAGCAGCTGACACTGTGAACATGCTCACCAAGGATATTGACATTTGTCTTTGGAAATTGCCTGAAGAATCAACTTTTTTTTTTTTTTAATGTATGCTTTTCTGTCTTTCTCGACCTGAATATCATTGATGATTACAGCTAGAACAAGAAGTATGGTGCTCAGTTAGTACTGATTTCAGTAAGGGACTAAGAGCTACACATCTGATCTTTATTTTGTGTTTGGAATGTTCTGATTTTGAAGGCAAAAGACTCACCAGCTTCTTATGCTGCTTTGGGCTTGGATAGAGTTAATTTTCTTCACAGTGGCTGGCATGGGACTGCATTTTGGATTAGTGCTGAACACAGGGTTGATAATATAGAGATGTTTTTGTTATTGCTGAACAGTGCAAACACAGAGATGAGGCCTTTTCTGCTTTTCATACTGCCATGCTGTCAAGGAGACTTGGGATATGGGAACTGACAATGTGGGAAGTAGGGACAGGTGACCCCAATTGACCAAAGGAATATTCCATACCACATGACATCATGCTCAGTATCTGAAGTACGGGAAGAAGGAGGAAATGAGGGCATGTTTGGATGTTTGGCATTTGCCTTCCCAAGTGACCATAGCAAGTGAATGAGCCCCTGGTTTCTTGGCAATGGCTGAACACCTGCCTGCCCATGGGAAATGGTGACTAAATTCCTTGGTTTCCTCTGCTTGCATGTGTGGCTTTTGCTTTCCCTATTAAACTGTCCTTATATCAGTCTGTGAGTTTTCCAGCTTCTACCCTTCCAATTCTTTTCCCAATCCCAACGAGAGGAGTGAGCGTGGGGCTTGCCTGCTGGTTAAACCACAACACTTTAACAGAAGCATTGGCACCTCAGTGTTACAGTACCACTCACTACCTTAGCTTTGGAAATCTTGTTTTTTAGAATGAAGATCTCGTTATTCAAGGGGAGGATGCATGCAGGAGTTAAATGGATTTTAATCATCTGTACCAAATTATCTTTATAAATGTTAACAAAATACACAAAACATTCCATGCAAAAAGACATCCTGGTTTCCTTATTCAGGAAAAATTCCTTTCTTATTCCAGAGAGAGCTGCAAGCATAAGATGCTGAGCTGCCATTCACACAGAGAAACTGCATTAGGAAAGGTTTTTTTCCCAGGGGCAATTTGTAATCTGGGCTTTCCTTTCCTTATCTGTAGGATTGGAATTTTCCTGTATCAGAAGTGTCGAGCATTTATTGAATTCCTCAAACTAGTGCAAAGCAGCCAAACAAACAGAGTTTGAAGTTAAATTAATTAACGATACTTTCAATCAAAAAATTAATCAGCACAGACATCATTAATCTTCTCGTGCCTCCTGTGCTAACTGTTCCATATTATTCACTAGAACTTGGAAAAACCCAAATGATGAAAATTAATTTTTAGGACTACAAATCTTCTCAAAAATCATGTGCTAATAGCTTCTTTCTGCTTGAAAGGAGGTTGTAGACAGGTGAGGCCTGGCTTTTTCTCTGAAGTAACACGTGACACGACCAGAGGAAATGGCCTGAAGTTGCACCAGGGGAGGTTTAGATTGGGTGTTGAGGAAAAATTCTTTGTTGGAAGGGTGGTCAAGCATTGGAATAGGCTGTCCAGGGAAATGATGGAATCACCATCCCTAGAAGTGTTAAAAAATGTGTAGATGTGGTGTTTGTGGACATGGTTTAATGGTGAATATGGCAGGCAGGTTTACAGTTGGACTGCATGATCTTAGAGGTCTTTTTCAAACTTAATGACTCCATGACCCTACTGTGAACATGCCTCTGCACAATTGCTGAGTATCACATAGGGAAAGAGGCAGCTACTGGGTCAGGCACTGGCTAAAACCAGTTCATTTCTTGAGGAAGTTTAAGAATTAGGCAACCAGTTTAGCCTAGCATGCGCTGATGTTTTTACATGCTTTTGAGACAAAGCATTGCTCCTAAATAAATAGGAAGTCCCCTTATTTTTCTGAATGTTCTTAGAAGTGTTAAGTTCAACATACTTCATTTTGTCTGGTTTTGAGATTAAAAAGACACAGATAACATATCCAAAGAGACACCAGTATCTTTCTTTGTAAACTTTGAGGGAGAAAAAGGAAATCAATAATGGCCAAATCTTCATATCCTGCAACTTCTGGCTTTTAGAATTCAAACTACTTCTGTCTTTACTTCAGATTTCTCCTCAACCTACATCAGAGAGACCAGAGAACACAGGTGAGATCTTCATGTCACAACTACACCAAAGCACCTATTGCTCCCATGGTCATTAACACTTCCCAGGAGCACTCAACATTTCGACAAAAATTATAAGCAGTGTTATCAAATGCTGCTGATGAGAAAAAAAGATCTTTAACTATTGCAAGGTTACTGGTTATATTTCACTATATGCAGTGAAAGCTCTTTTGTTTTTCTTCCCAGTGCCAAACCTGGAAGCAGAATATCCTGAATTGACAGAATCTATTTGGGGTATTGTACATTCCTTCATTACAAAAATGACTATTTCCATGGACAAAGATGGTATTAACATTTTTTCCCTACATAAAAGCGTATCAAATACTTTTAATTTTCAAGTCGCATGAGGAAAAAAAGTCTTACTAATATTCAAAGCAATTTCTCATATAAATGAAATCAGGTAAGATTCAGTCTTTTATTTCAAAACATTTTCCTACAAACTATGTGTAACTGATTATACCCAACTTTACTGGATATGTAACCAGTGATTACTATGGCAGTCTAACATATTAACTCACCAAGAAAGAAAGAGCTTATTGATTCAAAACTCTTTTTGATTTAAAGTATTAGTCTAATACATGGATCATTTAATAGCTGGCTTGGATTTGTCTTGGTTTTGATGCAGCAATTAATTCTGCTCAGAATTAAGAGAATACAAAGATGTCGTCAGCCATTTCTGTAGTCTCTGGTTAGTGTTGTTTGATTGAAGAGGTAAGGTTCAAATGCAACTTTTTGAACAGTGAATTCCTAGAATTGTTCAAGGCCGAGTGACTTAAAATACATTGTCACTGTTTAGTTGGTTTTTTTCCTAGCAAAGTAAAAAGTATTGTTTCCAGTTACAATATATGACATTTATAATTTTGTGACTGTAAATAATCAGGTTCATGTAGTTAATCATTTTGCCTCAGAGCTCTGTTAGCCATGATACCCACTTTGCACATCACACTGGGATAAAAAATCATAAGCAAAACAGGGAAGAGAGCCTTTCAGGTGCACTTACTTTTACCACTTACACTCTGAATACAATCACATACTATCCCATATTAACAGATCACATATGAATCCTCATCCTGAAAAATCAATGGGCACATCTTGAACATTGACAGTTTTCTGGCTGTTTTTTTCCCCTGTCTATCTCAGAACTTTTGAACTGTATGGCTTTTAAAGCTGTATCACAGGCAGTGCTGTGTACTGCTTTATACCTGCATATAAAAAGAAATAATACAGCATTAAATTAACTTACACCTTGCACTGGTTTTAATGTGATATTTAAGAAAAAAATAGGATTTTTTCATTGGCTGTGGATTCAAAGTTCAAGTACGAACTTTAGATCAGTAACTCAAACACTGTGTATCTACATATATTCTGATTATGGTAAGAGCATTACCAAGGGGAGGTATTTGGGCAGTGATATCTAATTGTTTTTCCTTTTGCTACTTCTAACACACCAACAGTGCTGTGGAAGCTCTAAAAGCATCGGAGACTTTACTGGTAAGACCTGGTCTCACACCTCTTAGGTCCTAGGAACAGTTTTTGGTGGGGAGAAATTCTACCAACAGTGGATGATGACCGATTTAGGAACCATTAAGGTAAATCTGACATATCCAAGTCTTTGCAACTGGATGGGATACATCCCAAAGTGCTGGAAGTGAATTTGAGGATGTATAGCTGCTACTAAGGAATTAGTGGTTGCAGTGCTGTCCTCCAAAATGTAGTAGCTCATCTGCTAGATGAGGGCACAGTGACTGTTTTCACCTCAGGTTTGTTAAAGCAGCTGCTTTCAACTTTTCAGAGAGGGGTGTGTGCCTACACAATGTGTGACTGGATACAGGAAGACAAATATTGAAAGAGTGTTTATATCATTGCAGTAAATTAGATTATTATAACTGACTTCAACAGAATTATACTGAAATTACAGAATTTATTTATATATTCCTATTTAAGCAGCAGTCTTTATTTTAACCTCAAATTACTTTTTCAAACTCCCATGCAGTTATGTATTTTAAAAACCTAAAACCACTGCATTACTTATTTAACAGTTTGCTAATTAGATTCATATTTGTGGTATTAAAGTGATATTTATAATTTTGTCTGTCAGTTACACAATAAAAAATGTGTAATGCTAATACAGCAGACCAAAAATGTTATGAAGTTTTGAGTTTTTATCTCAACAGTACTCTAAAGGTACTGACAACAAAGGTCGAAGGATAGGAAAAAAATAAATACTACATACTGAATGTTTCATTTGTCTAGTAACTATTAGGGTGAACATGTAACACCTGAAAAGTAGATAGGCAAAGATCTGAGTTTGCTTTTTATTTACCATCCTAAAACAGTATTTCATTCCTGATACAGTTTTGATGGGCCCAGTTACAAGATGCAACTCACACTAAAATCACTAAGTAGTCCCCTCTCATTCTGCATTCTGTTTAAAGTGTTACTGACTTACAGTTGGACCTAATGATCTTACAACCTAAAGCAATCTGCATATTCATGTATTTTATGCAGAAGGTTACAGACAGTCTGGGTTTCAATGTTCTTGAGAGCACCTGACAGCCTGCAGCCCCAGATGTGCCCTGGTAAGTTGCTGACCACCTACTGGCTGACAAGTCACACGTGCCATTTGGTCTTCTAAATGTCTAGGAAACAGCTCCTATCTCCTGGAAGAGGGAGCAGACTATTGCAAGCAAATGTGCTCCTGCCACACTGCCCATCAAGAATGTGTCTATGCTCTATCTGGTCAGCCAGACGTGTAGGAGTATGCACAGCCTAGCTGGCAATCTGCTCACCAGCAGATGTGCTCTGTCTGAAAAGAATTTACTCTTTTCAAGGGCACAAGGGGTCTATCAGTGCACGTGTTCTGCCAGTGTGGTTTGGATCTTTACTCCTCAGCTTTGGGCACAGGCAGCAGCACAGAGAACTGGAGTGGGGAGGCAGGGCACAGGCAAAAAGGGACGCGTTTTAGAACTGCCTTTAGGACGCTGGATGACATGGCAGTGTTAAGTACTAAAGATTTGGCATATAGTAGACCCACTTCTTTTTTTTTTTTTTAATTACCACTACTGAAAGATGTTTAGATGGAAGACAATGCCACTGTTTGTGTCTTGTATGTTTGTGATGACAGTTGTACTTCTTCTGAACAGAGTATGAATGATCATGGGGAGAATCACCCAGCACCATATTCAGCAAGGCTGTAAACATGAATACAAAAAATACCACTAGGGTGCAGATTACTGTAATATTAATTATGTTTCTGCAAAAGTACTTACACTCACCTTTATAGGTAGTGTACATTCTCCACAAAAAAAAAAAAAA
>WAAE01009053.1:0-10311 GCA_013400495.1 Nicator chloris
TTTTTTTTTTTTGGTGAACAAAATTTTATGGTTTTGCAAATAAAGGCAATATATTGTTCTAGAAAGTTGAATTCTTCAGCCAAACTTTTATTAATCTTCTCTAGAAAACAACTTCTAGTCTGAGATATCTTCTTAAAGAAAATTCAGTGCTTATTTATTCATAGAAGGTAGGTACTGTTAATAATCAATCCTGGTACATGTCAGAGCAGAAAAAGAAATTGGTGTAAAGTAATAAAAAATGTTGTGATTATGTTTTTTCCATCTATTTTCTTCCTTCTATATCTGCAACTTCACCTGTCTAAACATAAAATCTGAGTACATACTAGAAATTAGCATGGATTAAGAACTAAAATTCTCATAAAACATACTCTTCCCATTTAACAAGAATCATCTAAAGGGGACAAATAAATTTAGAAGATAAATTGATCTCTAAAAACTACTTAAGTTCTAAGCTTATTTACACACAGTAAAATGTGCATCATGTTCAAGAATCTCATTTTCGCCACCTCCTGTCATTCACCTCTATCCTTATCTTAACTTTTCAGAGTCACAATGTCAAGAAGGTTAATGCAGTTACATGAATTTGTGATGGACCATTTCACTCAGATTCGCTAAGGCAAACACATATAGCTGGCTGGTAAACAATTTACTCCACAGAGAACAAGTTCTTCCTAGCTGAAAAGAGACCTCTGCCAAATCAATACATTAAGTGATGAGATATTAGCTGCAAAAGGAGGGGAAAATCCTGGAACCTGACTATCCTTTTTTTAAGCACTAAATACTTCTAGACAGTCAGATATTAGCCACAGTGTCACTGAAGACAATGGTATAAACCAATGCAAGAACAGTGTTAATGAGATCTTAGTCATGCCTGTAATCTTTTAAATATACAGTTCACAGCAAGCAAAGAAAAATTGCTCTCAAAATTGCTGTTGTATGCAGTATGTCCATTTATATAAATAGGGGAAGGTTGCTTATTAAGAACATGAAAGATTAGCACTTTGCAACCTCTGAGGAAAAATTGCTTTCTTCTGTCTGCTTTATTTCTTAGCAAATTTTGAGCTAAGCAAAGCATATCAATTCTCTTTTAAAAAGTGATCAGAAAAAAGTTTTGTAACTATGGAATATAACTTCAATGTCAAATAATGGTTAAGCAGCAACTGCACAGTCTTTATCAACAATTATATTAATATCTTTAAGTGATGTATATGAGTAGGATGAAGGCCCATTTTACTCTAATTTTCTTTCCCTCACCCCCATGTACCAGTGACAGAACCATTAAAACCCACAGTTTGTTAAGCCTGTCTTTATATAATTCCAGGTAAATTTCTTCACATCCTTCATGCACTTCTCTGCAAAACTAGTTTCTCTAAGAAACTGTAAGTTAATAGTAAAATTTGGCATGTGGGGGGAAAAAAAAAACAAAAAACAAAAAAAAAAGACACGAGAACAAAAAACAAAACAAAACACCCCCAAAAAATCATCAAAACAAAACAAAACAAAAAAGTCCAACACTCCAAAAAGCCAAGTATTTGAAATGAAACAAAAAAGATTGTTATGATTTTGTTGTTTATATGATTCTTGGGATAAACAGCACTAAAAAAAAAACCAAAAAAACCCAAGAAAACATTCCTAACTAAAAATATATTCAGTGATGGTACCACTGGATATGGTTTCCTTAAAAAGCAATGGTTTTATTTTAATAAATACTTCATTAAGACAAAAAAACAAAAAAACCAACAAAAAACCCAAAACCAAAACAAAAACAAACAAACAAACAAATCACCTTAAAATATTGATCAGAAGAAAACAAACTCAATTTCAAAGCGTACAATCTAGATTTCCACAGAGCGATGATGATATAAAAAATTGTACTTTTACCTTGACTGGTAACTTCTACATTGTACCTCCTCAGACTAAACCAAACCGTCATGTCCAGACACATCAGTGCCTGTTGTAAATCCAATTTGATTTATATCTTGCGTGTGTAAGTTCTCCAACATATTATGTGAACTGTCACTCCTCCTCCTCCTATACTCTCTATGCTCTTGTGTATGTACTATCCCTTTGTGTCATCATGTTCTTTTTCTCTGGAAGTTAATCATGTTCTTTTCCTTCGAAACTGGTCATCTGTCTGCAACTCAGTGCCTGTTTACAGACTCCAACTAGGATGGGCCTCTTGAGGCAGCGTAACAAGCAAGAGAAGGAAAACACTCCACCATGCTGGGGATGCTAAGTAAGAGAGGAAGAGCCTTGGTCATTTAAGAAGCATCCTCATCTTTCACAGAGGAGAAGGTAAGAAATGGAATATGCAATCTCCTCATCTTAGACATGAATATGCTTAATGCTTATCTTATTGCTTAGCTTAGCTTTCAGGCCTTAAGAGCTAGAAGTGGTGTTACAAGTGCTGTAGAGAATATTTTTGTACACTTGTACAAAAGACACTGCTGTTAAGAAAACCATCGTCTCTCAAGATGGAACTGCCATTTCTCCATCATCTTCATGGATGTCTCAGGCTCCAGACAGCATCTTCTCCAATATACACGTCTTGTTTCCTCTTGAATAAACCAGCTCTAATTGGTTTTGGGAAGCAGTGAAATATCAAGCCTCACCAAATGACCATTCTCCAGGGCCAAACAGAAAATTAAATCTACCACAGAAGGATGTTTCTGTGAAATGTTATTATCCAGTGATCATTTACTTATATACAAAATGCAAGGCTTATTTAGCTTTCTAACCTTATTTATTTAATAGCTAAGAGAATTCAACACAATGGCACTATTACAACTGCTCCCATCTCCTGTCCTTTCTACAGCATGGCTAGTGTAACTTCTACATTGCTGATGTAATTTTCATTGCCAGAACAACAAATTCTTCGCTAAAAGACACTCAAATTCAGCATAAGAGAACAGATAATGCAAATCACCCAAGAGTTAATGGGGTCCCTACTGTATTGATCACCATATTGACCAGTATTATACCTTTATCATGTCATGGGTGGAAAACATTTCACAGGCTCTGGGATGCTAAGACAAATTAAAAAGTTACAGAAAACAAACAAACAAACAACAAAAAACCTTGTGGAAAAGGAAGAAAGCGAAAATAAAATATTCTAACTACAGGCTCTAATTTCAGTTTTCTCAAGCTAAAACTTCTATAGACAAGACAGATTTGGACAAGAGGACAATTCACTGGAACAACTTATTTTCAAAGCCAACAAGAAAAAGAAAATACAGATTAAAAATTACAAGGGTAAATATACATTTAAATGTATAATATACAAATAATTATACATTTGCTGCTCTACAGCACAAAAGAGAGTCAGTCAGCTCTTCTAGGGACGAACTTTTGCTTCTGGTTCCATGCCTCTCTATGACGATAACAACTTGGTGTAAGAGTAATGGCACATGCTAACTGCACCATTAATCCCCTGCATTTCAGTAACATCACACTTCTGTACCAGATCAGGGCAGATAAATCAATGCAGTATGCCTTTCACAGTATGACAGTATAAAAAGCTTACTGGCTCTTCTACTTTACTGTTTTGTTTTTTTTAACATAAGTGCCAGGTGGCCTGCATTGCATATTCCTAAAGTGCTGTATTTTAAACATCTCTATGTAAAGATGACATCAAGCCAATATACACAAGAAGCATTTGTCTTCTAAAACTGTAACTCATAGTTAACTAAAAGATCTAAGAAAGACATAATAAATGTAAGATTAAACAAAGCAATGTGTTTTCTTGTTTTCTTAATAACTCTTAGACTCTTTAGATTTCAGCAGTAAGTCCACCTGCACTGTAACTTGTGTACTGAACTAAACCAAACATTATCACAATGAGCATAAAATTAATACGCTAGCTCTCAGCCAGGTTCATGATTAATTTCCAGTTATGCCAACTGCTATTATTTATTTTTATGTCAAAACCACTGGATCTACATTATCTGTCCCCAAATTCACCACCTGCACATTTGAAAACTACACACACAGAACATTTCTAATTCAGGAAGCAGACCTACTGCTGGCTGTGTTAATACAAATTCACAGCCTCAGGCACCACAGCTCATCTGTCCAGCTGTGCATAATTTGCAGAAAGTTCTACTTTCCCTCACGCCATTGTGTACTGAGAACTTATCTTTGCTTTCAAGTAGATGATATAAAATACAGTAGGCAGACATAATGATAGATACATTATTGGTAGAGATATATTTGGATTGGGAAACTTAGCAAACAAATCAGTGACTACATATCTGACTTAGAAGAAACACTATGATGGATGAATTTTTTTTCCTGAAGTCCTACATTGGAACATCTGCACTAATGTTTGGGTGAAGGGTACATATCCTACAGCAACAACTAACTAGCTACTTCCTCTAGTTGCTGTAATCTTTTTTCATTCTTTGCCTAAGACATCCCATGAAATCCAGATACATTCCTACTAATCAATAAATATCAGAGAGTTTTGGTAATGGCCAATGTACCAAAGATTTATATGGGCTTCACCTCTTTTTGCATAATTATTCTTGAATCCAGGAGAGGATTTTTGCCCCTTTTTTGTCACAAATCACCTATAAAATAATACTGAACTCTGTGAACCAGAAAAATTGCAACTGAACACCCAGGAGAATTATTTACCAGTTTTAAAATGCTAGTTTGGAGAGTTGGCAAAAATTTGAACACCACCAAAGCTAATGAGATAACTGAATCAAAAGGTGAACAGACTGGATGTGAACACACCATCTAACACATGCCCAGTTTCTTTGACAAGCAAATCTAAAAAATTGCAGAAAGAAATCACAGATGGAACCAAGTCTGTATAACCATTTGTCTTTATGAACACAGTCACCAATAAAACAAGAGTTGAGACAGTACATGATCCTATATCATCTAGCATACTCTTTTAGTGTGCACAATCATCCATGCTTATAACAAGCTCGTCAATGAACGGATGGAGATGCATTATTTTTCAGAGCCTATCTTTTCTTTTTTATTTTTCAAACAAAGGTTTGAAGGCAATATCATTAGCAGAAGTGAATGTGAAGCTGGGAGAAAACATTTAAGCATTATATATGATATTGCCAGCTCTATGGAAACACTCCATATCATTATATCCAAATCTTACTTTCTCCAAGAACCTGACCAAAAGTCTCTTGAAATTAACAAGTATCTTTACACTGAATCCAACAGATCTCATTGAATGACATTAATCTGTCAATCTGTTTATCTTGGTCCTGTTGTACTGGTCTTTTTGTGTTAATAGTTTATGCTATGTCCAGTAAGAAAATGAGTAAAAATATTTTGTACATTAGAGAGCATATGGCTTATATCTTATATGGTGTTCTACATGAACAATATATTAATTTTGTTTATTTGAAAAGATATATCTGGAAAACATTCGCAACAGATCAGAAAAGCAGAATCGTATCTCAGATAATAAACATATTTGTTAGAGAATTTCAAGGTAATTTCTTCTGTATATGACCATGTACTCAAAAGAGGTATTTCATGGATAAGTGGTATATAAGTGATATATTATATATATATGTTGGAGTAAAGTAACTAAAGAAATAAAGAGAAGGGGGGCGTCAAGGAGGGAGGAAGAAAAGCTTATTTATTTTCAGATAAAGAATTCTTGTTTGTATAATTATACTATTGATAATTGTTGAGTAAACAATTATCAAACCCCTGATCTTTTTAACTGCAGAGTTCTGCACAGTGCCTGCAAAAACTTTATTTAAGAGGATAAGAACTGTCTGACACATCTATTTCCAAGCGTAAGATTTATGCAAACTTAAGTCTAAAATCAATACCACAAAAATCAGTACAAAACAAAGATACATGAATAAACAATAGAACTCTGACTCAAGTAAAAACTCTTTTATTTCAAAAGAGGCTATCAGCTTTGTCCTGGTTTTATTACATTTGGATGGATACAAAGTAAGGCTTTGATATATCAGAAGTCAAAATGTGATGTATAATGTAGTATTTGTTTATTGGAAAAGAACAAACAGATAATTGGAGATAATTACTGCAAAATCTGTTTTGGAACAAAAAAAGATACCAAGCAGACTTATTGAAATCTGTCCACTTACTTTACACCAGAGTTTAAAACTGTAAAAGAAACCCAATTACAGAAAATATAACTAATTTATTTGAGCCCTCTCCATGTTATTTCTCTAAAAAAAATTTTTGGAAGACTTGTTGGCGTTAAACTGCATATCTTCTCACTAAGGGTCCAAAGTGATGTCAACACATCAAGAAGCTTGATCACTAACTCAGCTATGTCTGACAACAATGTCACAAGATCACCACAGGATGGCACTGACTAAGATCTCTGGTCAGTCCTGGAAAGACCATTAACCTGACAGCAACACTACTACAGAGCTTGAAAATCTGTTTCTTCTAGGTCTGTACTGGGCCTGAAGCCCACACAGACACTACAGTAACAGTAATTTTCAAAGTAATCAAGCCATTAGACCACTCCAATTAACACTTTGGGTCAGAAATCCTATTTATGATTGTCCTCTTTCATTTCTGGCTGTCCTAGACCTCTCCTAATTGGTAATGACTACCTCCAGCTAGAGAACAAAGTCTTCCCTCTGAACTGTCTGAACAGAGAAGTAGTGGTCTATCTCATTTTGTCTATTGCATTCAACAGATGCAAATCCGAAAAATACTGCTAGATGGAAGTTTGCTACTGTCAAATCATGCCAGTATTATTTCATCTGTTACCTGTTATGGTGAAACATTGAAGTCTTAATGATTAGTAAACTAAACTGTGTAACTAAAGGGGCTTAGTCTTAATGATGAGCAAACTAAACTGTGTAACTAAATCTCAAAAATATTTTTAATTTATTTCAAAATGAAGCCATACACATCCAAATTTCTATTTATATTCATACTATAGATGAAATCGTAACAGCAACTGCAGAGTCAGTAAGAGTGCCACTCATTTTCAAAGCTTACCTCTCTTAAAAGACTCAGCCTCCCCATCAAATTGCAAATCTCAGTTAGCACATAAATAACAGAAGATAGACAAGCATGGAAAATCCTAACCCTCCACTGAAGCTCACCAGTGGTATACACTTCCAGAAATACATCCTGTGACACTGAGTGGTGTGTGGGCTCAGCCAGAAGAAAGCTGAAAGAATCATACATTGTGACATCAGTGACTACAATTTATTTTTAGATTATTACAGTACAAATCTGAGTGTTCCTAGCTAGGGATTGTTCCAGTATGTGGTAATGCATTCAGTTTGAATTAGCTGTGACACTGGTAAAGCCTCACTAGAGATCTCACAGGATAAGCCAGTGTTCTACAGTGGTTGTTTCTATTAAGACTCTCATGTCTGAATATGCAAGCTATGCATGCAAGCCATACAGTAACCCTGTTTCATATATAGCTTATTTTTAATGTCAAAATTCATCCCCATTTGTTTACATGGGTTAAAGAGGGATGAGCTTGCTGGGAACACTTCCAGAACAATTTCCTACTTCTTAAATTCAACGACTGTCAATTGTCTATAAATCATATCTTTCAGTTTTCTATTCTCTACCCTTATATCTAAGTTGTGAAAAGTTTATTACCATTGTGTCCTATCTCATTGCTAAAAATTTTTCCAAGAATATTGCCAATAAAACTTGTAACTTGCTTTTCCTCCACTAGACAGCAAAGTGTTTTTTCTTGTTGGTGTTTGGGGTTTCTTTATTGGTGCTTTTTTATTTTTCTTTCAAGTCCAATCTGGGGACTACTAAAACAAACACAATAGAAGTGAAGAACTATTAAAAGGTGACATAGTTGAGTACATAACCCTGTCAGATGTGAGGATCAAAATGGCTCACAGCATAAATGCTTTACAAATATTGCTTGAAAGCACCTGAGTTGAACTGTGACACAGGATAGCTGCAGCTGAACACGAGATACTTATATTGATTTGTGCAGCTCGTGTTGATGTTCTATTAGATTTTTATTTCTATAAAGACTCACAGCCTTGTAATCCTGTGCACAAAACTAACCAATTTACTCATGCAGAAGAGATCTTGAATCCTGATGACAAGTCTTCAAGCGACAGAATGACTAAATTATATGCTGGTTATAGCACGATGCTTATTCCTGTCCTACCCAGGTGGAGCT
Organism: Nicator chloris; assembly: GCA_013400495.1. Classification (NCBI taxonomy): domain Eukaryota; kingdom Metazoa; phylum Chordata; class Aves; order Passeriformes; family Pycnonotidae; genus Nicator; species Nicator chloris. Next base: position 8,135 of record WAAE01009053.1, read on the forward strand.
GTTCTTTACACTATGTGATTCAGCCATCAAATAGCAGTGTGTGTGTTTGAAAGGCCAAGAGGAGGCTGTATTGAGAACCTGTCAAAAACAAACGTGCAAACCTCTATGTAGCAATCAGTAAGTGTTGCTTGATTCAATCTTTTGTTAAAAAATACAGAAGGCTAAACAGATCCTTGTTTCTATATAATATTTGTAATACCAAGCTTCAGTTAAATAGGTTTTCTTTCTGTCTCCTGCCTTCATCTCTGCATGACAGGTCTACAGCTGAAGGATGCTATTAGGATTGACATTTTTATCAAATGTAAACATTTTCAGGTGAGTGATCTTCCCAAGAACATGAGATCAGCTAAAGTATTTGGAAGACTACAAAATACATAGGCTGGCATGGCATCTCCAGTAAACCTACCAGTTTTATCACTTGTCCTAATTTAATCCAGTTGGCTTGTTCTGTTCACGCTATGAGGCTTGCTTTTGTTTGCTCGCATTGTGATGACTTTAAAAGAAATCACACTGATCACTGTGCTTTGCCGATCAAGAAAAAAACACTGGAAATTTTCGAATTTACAGTCTACATTTTTGTGATATAGCGCTACACTTTAAAACAATAGTGGGTGAGTAATCACTCCCTCCAGAAAAGCAGAAGGAAAATGTATTTTCTTATCTATATGAATTTATTCCAGTAGAGACCTAAACTAAGGGCCATTACATTCAACGAAAAAATTAAAAACAAAAAAAAAGATTTCTAATTAGCTCTGAATTAGCTTGGTCCTCTTGAGAACCAAGCTTATTCAGAGCTAATTTGATTTTTTTTTTTAATTCTTTATTGAATATAAGACCAAGATGTTTTGGATGTCAAACTGAATTTCAGTTTTAGTATTTGGTACAACTTAATAGGTTGCACTTGCACACGATCCACCAAAAAAAATTGGATCTATACGATATACTGAATATATATACGGCATATGAAAAGAGAAGAGAGAGAAAAGGTAATAAGAGCTGTATTTATATACAAAGGACTAATAATTTCACTATTATAAATATTATGTCAAAATTAAATTTCTTTTTCTATTATTCTGAGAAAATTACATGCCACCATAGACATTGCTGTTTTGAGAAACCAGGAACTGCATGACATGTTTTCATGGTTCCCAAACCTTAATGATTCATTGGAATATGATTCATAAGACAATGCATGCAACCCTCGGCAATAAAAGCAAAAAATACTTGGAATTTCCTGCCTTAATGCACATCTACATAAAGGCTACCTATACAGAAGCCTACATAGATATTAATAGATAGAATATAAAGTAAGTATTTTGTAGGTAAAATGAAAATAAAATGCAGCATTCATTTGACATATGAAATCAGTTTGCTTTTACAATGCAAAGCGGTGTTCCTATCTAGGAATTAAAACTAGTGGAAATGATTGCTTCTTAAGGTGACAATAGTTTATTTCTTTAGTGCTAACTGAGGATTTATACATCTAATAAAAACTTAATTTTTGTCCCACATGATATGGGAAAAAATATTACCCTTTAACACATGAGATCTGCATTAACAGTTGTATTTATGTTTTAGGAAGAGAAGAATAGAAGGAATTTCCATTTTGGTGTAACTGTGAAGTCCTCCTATTAAGCTTTGAATTCTAATCTCCTAAACACATGCATCTATGTCCTTAATGTTATTAATTTAAAACCAAACGAGAATTTTATCAGTGCTTGCTTTCAACACTGATCAAACATCAGGCTAAAGGGATGTTCTAAAGGGTGGTGTGTTTTGGGTTTTTTTGTGGCGGTGTTGGTTTGTCTCCAAATACCAAACATCCGAACTTGGCCGTGCGTTTCAGCCACCCCTACGAAAGGCAGTAGCTCCACGGAGGCTGCAGACGGACGGCCGGGCACAGGCACCGTGAACCACAGCTCAGGTGCTGCCGTCCCTCCTGGCTCGCCGCCCGGCCGAGGCTGCCGCGGCCAGGGCACCGCGGCTCCTTCACACCTGGCTCCGCCGCCGGAGCTCTCCGCCTGCGCTCCCGCCGCCCCCCGATCCCGGCAGGCGCCCCAACTTTCCGCTCGGACGCGCTCGGACGCGCTCGGACGCGCTCGGACGCGCTCGGACGCGCTCGGACGCGCTCGGAGGCGCTCGGGGCGCGGCGCGCGCGGGACGGCCCCGCGGCGGGG
>WAAE01009053.1:11147-23640 GCA_013400495.1 Nicator chloris
GGGGGGCGGCGGGCGCGCGGCTGGAAGGGCCCGCACCGCCACCTGGCGGCCGCGCCACGCCTCTGCCGCCGCGTCGCCCGCAAACTTCTCTCCCCCCACGCCGGGCGCCCAAACCGGCCAAGTTTCCCGGCCGCGACGCCATCTATTCTTAGTCCCGCTCCAGGCACGACGGCGGGACACCCGGCCCGACCCACTCCTGCTGCCCGTGTCCCGCACCCTTCCGCAGCGGCTGCGCGGGACGCGCCCTGCCCGCCCCGACCCTGCGCGCCCGCGAGATGTGTGCGGGGGCGGGCGGGCGGAACGGCGGCTGCTCGGCCCCCTCCGTCAGCGCGGCTGCGGCGGGGCCGCCCCCGCTCCCCGGGGCGGTGCGGGGCCGCCGACGGCCTCTCCCGCGGGGAAGGGGCAGAGCACGGCGGCCGCGGAGGCGCCTCACGCCGCCAGCCCCCGCCTCGCCCGCCCCCGCCCCAGCTTTGCAGAGAAGCCGATTTACTGCCGAGCTAGGGAGGAGTGTGTGTGTGTGGGGGGGGGATGAACGGTGGTGGTGCTTGTCTCTTTTTTTTCCTCCTTTTCTTTCCCCCCCGCCCCCCGCCACCGGTCCGCGCACGCTGGCTCTCCCCAGTGCCAGTCCCCGCTCCATCACGTGCGGAAGCCCATGCCCATCACAAAAGCGGGCATTTTACCCGTGCCCGGAAAGGAAATAAGGAAAGAAAAAGAAGAAAGGACAAGGAGAAAAGAAAGAAAATTAAAAAAAAAAGGGGGGGGGGGAAGAAAAACCACCACAGAATAGCTTAAGCGAAAGCGGGTGAACCGCTTAATCCCAGAAGATCCAAGATTTCCTCTGAGCAGCCGCCTCCCTTGTCCCCCCGCCCGTCCCCGTCCGTGTCCCTTTTTGCTTTTTCGTGGCTGTGGTGATGGCAAGGAAAGTGGTTAACCAAATCCCTACGTGTTGGTTTTGTGTTTCCCTGAAAACCACAGGCTCGCACAGAGCATGAGGTACCGCTCCTGCCCCTCTTCGCGCTTGCAAGAAACTGTGGCTTCGCTCTTTCTTTCTCTGCCTGTACTGCAGATATTTTTCCTTCCTCTCCTCCACACTCTTCTGTTTATTTCCCTGTAAGGCAAAGCTACTTTGTAAACATCTCACACAGAAGCTCAGAGCCTTTCCAAATAGCTGATTGCAGCAAAATGCTTCCAAACAGATCATGGTGCAAGGGGGGTATAAGGGACGAGACCGAAGTGGGTAAAAAAGAAATAAATTTGCATAAATATGCATATGTGACAAGAAGATCGCGTATGATGGTGGAAATGTCAGAAAGAAAGTATCGCTTTATCAGATGGGAAAAGTAAAAGCACAGACGACTGCAGCAAACTGCTCGCCCTTTGCCAGAGTACCAACTGCAACACCTCTCCCTCTCTTCCCCCACCCTCGCCGACCGAAAAAAAAAAAAAGGGGGAGGGGGGGAACAGAAAAAACAACAGGAAAAAAAAATGAAAATGAACACTCAAACTGCAAATCCGGTACTCCTACCTTAACACTGGGATAGCTGCAGAAGCATTGGGGTCTTTTTTACACAGCCAGAATTTTTCAGGAAATCCTCTCGGGCTATCATGCAGCCAGGATTATTCACATACGGTTCCTGCTCTCCTTTTTGGAATCCAATGCGATTGGCTTCTCCAAAGGAATGCAACGACCACGAAAGGGGGGAAAAATTAAAAATAACAAGAAGAAAGACAACAACACTGGATTTGAAGGAAACTCTTGTTCTCGGTTGTAAGCGACCTACATTCAGGCAGAAAATTCACTGCAATCAGTGCGAGAGGGAGAGTTGAGTCTGCAAGTAGGAGCTGTGATTGCCTATGCAGAAAGACCGAGCCGCGGAGAGACTGATCTGCAAGGCAAGGCGAGCTGGGAGAGAGAGGGAGATGGGGGGGGCTGGGGGGGAGAGAGAGGAGGGGGGGAGAGGTCCAGGCTGTACCAGGCGCTCTCCTCCCGCTATTGGACCAAACTGAATGAAATTCACAAAGCCGCCAGCCAATGGCTCCCCGCAGCCAGCCCAGCGCTACAGAAACCGCATCTCCATCCACAGCCCCCCGCGAAGGAGCGGCGCATCCCCGCGCGAAGCGGCGCCGGCGGAGCCGGGCCGGGCAGCGGGGGGCTGGACAGGTGGGCACTGCGCACACGGAGGAGTGAAGGTGTCCCTGTCTGTGTGTGCGTGTGTGTGTTCGGGAGGATCACACAATTCACACTGCCGATCTCTCTGCTCCGTGGTCATGTACAGCAAGTGCAGTCTTTGTTAACCCTTTACAGTAGTAGTTTCTACAGTACCAGCCTGTTGTTACTATATTCACCCATCTGTGTTTTCATGGAGTTGACAGTATAATTGTACACCAAGCAACAAAGCATTATGTTCCTGTTCCTCATCCTCCCAGAAAAAAACCAGCAAAGAAGACATTTGCCCTGTGCCAAATAATTTTCAGACTTCCTATTTTTTTTTTCATAATGAGACCAGTTATTTGATGTTCATATTTTAGTTAGCTAGCCACTAAGCTAAGTGATGGTCAAGTGAGGGCCCTGTGGTTATTGCCACACGCTTCAACACAGGGTGTCTGGTTCATTTCTGTGTAGAGTTTCAGACTGAGGGTGGTGTAGAAAATATGTGCTTAGGCCTCCACAGATACACCTTGTTTCACTCCACAGCATATTTGCTTGAGCAGTTTAATAATGGCACTTATCACTGTCTGGAGTGCAAGATCCTGCATTAAGAAGAAGTGACCGTTGCCTGACTTTGCTGAGAACAGAGTGGAGAACAAAATAAGGGGGTCTTGAAGATCTTGCCATAATTTGAAACAAAAATCATATTTATACCTTTATGAGATTTCCTTCCACAAGAGTTGTATTAGATTCCATAAACCGAGTTTTTGGGATTTTCAACTCTGAAGGGAAAAAAAAAAATCTGCATCTCTTCTCTTCTAGATGCTTTGTTTCTGCCCCCATGTCAGATCCACAGTAGAGAGCAGATAGTGCTTTGAATTCTCATATCTGAATTGTCTGTGATATTTGGCTTATCAATCACTTCTATGCTCTCCTGTTTCAAATGGTAAAAGAATATATACTATCTGATCTAATCATCTAGAAGACAACTAGTGAGCCTGTTGTGAGTCTGTTCTTAAATTTTGCTATATGGTATGAAGGATGCCTCCTTAGGTGTCACTTAGGAAAGTATATTTTGGTTTCGAATGTTGTAAATCTAAATACAGGTGTAATTCACTGACTTGAAATGTTTTAAGAATCGTATTGCCATTGTGAACTTGTCAGTGAAGTAATTGTATTTATATTACTTAATTATATGTTTTGGCTTACTTATATTAAGTCACTCTAGCAGCAGGTGTTTATGCAAGTGAATTTTACTGCTTTTGTTATTTTAATAATGTACTCACAATGTGCAACCAATCGTATTGCTTGAATGAGTGAATATTTTGACACATTTAGAAAAGATGTCATCTTGCACTGCCATCTGTCCCAAATTTTGCAGGACAGTCTTTATTATGATGAGTATGTCATGCATTTTATAAGATTAATTTGGAGGATATTAAAGTATGTGCTAGTTTATCTGAATAATGATCTTCCACCTGTATTGTACTATGAGGAGGCAATTTGTTATAGGTTACCAAATAATCATCTGTAATGTTTTCAATTAATGTTTGCAACTACGACTAAAATATTCTAAAGCACAGCAATAAAACTAAACTTTCCACAGACTGTACACAAATTTGTGATCAAAGTATGTAAATAAAAGGCATTTGGTCAGAACAGCAGAATGTACTTTTCTCCTCTTACAACTTTCAAAAAGCTAAATGTACAATTGGAATCTGTGGCTTATCTGCAGCAATCCACTGCATATTTATAACTCCAAGCAGGAGTCCAGGAGCAGTCACTCAGAGAGAATTCCACTTGCTATAGGACACCATCACTTCTTACAAGGTCACACTGTATTCTAGTATTAACCCAACTTTACTTGTTTTGCTGGTTTTGTCAGGGAGAGACTTAATTTGTTTATAGTAGCTAGCATGGGGATATGATTTTGTTTGGTACTGGAAACAATGTTGATAACACAGGATTGTTTTAGTTTAGCACAGCATCAGGGTCTTTTCTGCTCCTTTTCCCACCCCACCAGGGAGCAGGCTGGGGGGTACACAAGGAGTTGAGAGAGGACTGAGGAATGTGCTGATCCCAACTGACCAAAGGGATTTCCCACACTGTATGGCATTATGCTCAGCATATAAATCTGGAGGAAGAAAAAGGAAGGAGAGGGCATTAAGAGTGATGATGTTTGTCTTCCAAAGTTACCACTATGTGATGAAGCCTGGCTTTCCTGACTGAACACCTGCCTGCCCATGGGAAGTCATGAGTGAATTCCTTGTTTTGCTTTGTTTGCATGTGTAGCTTTTGCTTTACCTATTAAACCATCTTTACCTCAAGCCTTGAGTTTCCCACTTTCATCTTTATAATTCTCTCCTCCCATCCTGAGTTGGGAGCTTATGGGGCTTAGTTGCTGAATGGGGAGGGGGAGCATGTCAGTTTTGTTTCTTGGTTTTTTTATTAATCACAAACAATTCATATTCAATATTAACTAAATGGAACTAAAAACAGCTGGCAGGTGGTCACTAGTGGTGTTCTCCAGGGCTCATGACTTTGAACAGATCTGCTTAATATCTTTATCAATGGTTTGAACAATGGGATCACATGCATCCTCAGTAAGTTTGCAGGTGACACTAAGTTAGTTAGGAGTGTTGATCTGCTTGAAGGTAGGAAGACTCCGTAGAGGCATCTGGGCAGGATGGATTGATGGGCCAAGACCAGATGTATGAGGTTCAATAAGGTCCTATCCTTGGGTTACAACAGTTCCATGCAGAGCTACTGCCTTGAGGAAGAGTATATTGAGAATTTCTCAGAGTATGGCCAGCAGTACTAGAGAATTGATTGTCCCCCTGTACTGAGCACCCTTCAGCCCACACCTTGAATCCTGTGTTCAGTTTTGGGCTGCTCACTTCAAAAAGGTCATTGAGGTGGTGGAGTGTGTCCACAGAATGGAAAAAAAGCTGGTAAAAGGTCTAGAAAACATGTCCCATGAGGGGTGACTGAGGGAGTAGGAGTGTTTAGTCTGAAGAAGAGGAAGGTCAGGGGAGACCTCATTGCTTTCTACAACTACCTGAAACAAGATTGTAATGAGGTGAGGCTTGGTGTCTTCTGCCATATCTCAAGTGAAAGGATGAGAAGGATGGCCTTGTTATACCAGGAAGGTTCAGATTAGATCAGAAAAAAAAAAAATCACTAAAAGAGTAGTTGGGCATTGGAATAAGTTGCCCAGTGGAGTCACCATCTCTAGAAATATTCAAGAGGTGTTTGGATGTGGCATTTGGGGACATATCTTAGGGGGTGTTGTAGTGGTGCTGGGCTGATAGTGGGACTTGACAGTCCTGAGATTGGCTCAGTTGGTTAGAGATGGCTGATAATAATGCCAAGTTTGTGGTCTCAATCCCTGCACAGGCCATTCATCTAACAGTGGGGAATCGATGATCCTTGTGGGTCCCTTGCAGCTCAGAGTGTTCTGTGGTTCTGTGGTGATCCTGAAGGTCTCTTTCAATGTTGCTGATTCTGTGTGTGAAAATACTAACCTAATGCAGGGCAAGAGGGGTTTTCTACAACTGCATGAACAGAAATTGACTCCTTACCCCTCTCTATTTCCTGCTTGGTCTTCTTACTCCAATTGGCACAGTGTCAATGGACTTACATTTCTTTTTATGCAAGGATGAGCCAGTATGGTCCTAATACACTTCATGCAATTGTAATGTTGTTTCACTAGCTTCATGATGGAAAAGGCTCATCTTCAGTGGACCAGAATGAACCCCACACTCAGGTCACTGGGTGAGTTTGCTTCCTGGGTACAAGGGTGATAACACACAGCATAGTCCTTTGTAAGACTCCAAGCAAATGAGAACTGCAAAAGAAATTAATGCCAAACTGCAGGACATAAAACAAATTAAAAGCTAATAGAATGAGTTCACCATGTCCACCAAGGAAACAAGAAAAATCCAGAGATTATTTTGAAATGAATATGCAGAAAATTAAGATTTGGGAAAAATAATAAATGTCTCCTAGTTGAATAGCCCCAAAATGGTGCTTAATAAATTTCAAGAAGAACATTTATTTCCTATGTGGCTTGTTCTCTTATGGTTTGCTCATGAAGGAGAAACTTGATTGATAACTATTTTCACAGAAAATTACACAGAGTAACAAAATTACAACACAGAAAAATTGCGTCTATATTTTCAAATTCAAAATCTTTCATTTATAGTAAAATTAAATGCTTATTGCACTGCTTGCTCTGCTACATGCCAGATAACTCAAAAATACACTGTAGAGTCCCACCTTCATGGCCAATGAGATAATTTCAGAGTAGTATACTGTGAGAACTAATACTCATTAGAGATTCCCAAAGATATGGTATTTGTCATGATATATAACTTTTTAGTTACATTCTAATTGCATTGTCCTTGCAGCTTTTCACTAAAACTTTTAGTGTTGCTTTCTCCTTCTGACAAAGGTCCAAATCCAGAACATTGCAGACATAGTAAATAGCACATTAAGATCACTTCATGTATTTAATGTTTTTTTAGAGAACAAAATATGAGAATTTGTGCTAAAAAGTTTCTGAGAAGCAACCTTAAACAGCAAGAGGCAGGTATAGATATTGACTTTAACAAAAACAGTATTCCAGTTCTGGAGAAGTGGAAGCTGTTGGTGGGCTCTGGTCCACCTTGTGTAAAGACAAAGCTTAAAAATATCATTAAGTTACCTACTGAGATATTTTGTATCATCTTGCTCAAGTGCTTCATCAGTTTGGTTTTTGGTTTGGCTTGATTTCGTTTTTGTTTGTTTTTTTTTTTTTGGGGGGGGAGGGTGGGGTGTATTGGTGTTTGTTTGTTTTTGTTATTGCTTTGTTTTTTGTTAAGGCTTTTACTTACTGTTGAACTAAAGTGAACAAGGTCGTTTGGGGTTTTTTTAAAGACAAATATTTCTCATTGTGCACATTCTACAATATCTGAGTAAATTTAACCAATACTTAATTACTCTCAAAGTACCATTCCTGGCTTTAGTCTTAAAAAACTGAACGTCACTTTGGCTCCATTGCTTCTTCTTTCAGCTTACATACTTTACAGATCATGATTAGCCAGCCTTCTAACCTTCTTATTGTTGAGATAATTAGGTTCTGTTTCACTAGTCTCTTACTACAAAGCAGGCTCTCCAGACTATGATTCATCCTTGTTAGGATTTTCTCAACCTTCACCGTTTATCAATATCCTTTTAAAAGTGTAAGCTCTGGAAAAGGGTATGGAATTGTCACTGGAGTCACATTAACATAAAATTTTACTCCAAACTCTCGCTTTTATTTTTGAAAGGAGTATGTTTGATCTTGGCCTTTATGTGAGCTGAAAACTCATGTTCCTGGTTACTAATTATGATTTCAATTTTTTTTCCTTGAGTTACAAAAAAGCAACTCTCATCTTAAAGTGTGATCTATGTTCTCAGTTTTAGCACAGTTATTCTATAAAGAGATTGATTCACAAGAATGTTTCCTAACCTCTACAGAAAACTGGTTGTCACTGATATTTTTCATTAGAGATAACATTTGCAAACTTTTCCTGCAATTATTTAGTGTTTTCATTGAGATCATTACTAAGATCTTACTGCTTAACCATTGCTGGTTTTTTTTTTTTTTTTTTTTTTCCCAGAAGAAAAAGAGAATAATAATTTTAAAAGCTACTACTTGTTTCGTGAAGGTCCTCCCTAAGTTAACAATGTGCTTTTCTGAACTGGAAACTGTCTCCTGTTTTTGTATACCCTCTCTTTCCATTGATGATCACTCAAAACAAGGTTCTTGCTTTCACTGAAACCAGACCTAATTAAGGAGTCAAACTTCTGATCAATATCTAACAGTATTGCAACATCAGCATTTCTATAGCGTAGCATCTTGATTTTTCAAAATATGATTCAGAAAAAGATAATTCAATTGTGGGATGAATTTAATGGTTATTTTCATTTGGCATGTTTGGATATATGCAAAAAGGATATACAGTGAATTTCTGTGCAGTATATTCTGGACAGTTGAAACCTTGCTGTACCCGTGCAATTTTTGCAGAAACCACAGCATCTAATCACCACAGCACAAGGCCTGAGTTGATATTTATACTGAATCAAGAAAATCTCTCTGCACAGTCACAGTCTATATCCCTATTGCCATTTAGGTCTGTACCTCTGCAGGATGAACCCATGTATCTTCTGAATTAGGCATTGTACAGGTATAGTGTGATCAGGCTCCTTGAGTGCTATGGTAATTAATATGATTAATAGCATTAAAAAAGCTTATACCTCAAACAAACAGACAAAAACATTCAATAATAGATCTCATTATTCCCTGTGCTATATAATCATCCCATTTTAGGGGTTTTTATGGTCAGATTTTGATTCAGATTAATACTTTAGGGACAATTCCATGTACCACTTACATGAACACAGTGAAGTTTGCCCTACATACCCATGGAAATCTTGATTTGGTCTCGACAAATGTGGTCGGTAACTTTCATTGATACAAAAGATTATGCTAACCAGAGGCTACTAATCCATCCCTGCTTCTGTTGTTTTTTAGATTAGAAATGGGCACAAAGTATCTTGGAATAAGTTCTTACAAGCTAAGTGCAAGCTTTTCAGTTTTGAAGTGCAACGCATGCTGATGAGTTATTAATATTAGAAATAATTATTTATAGCATGTTTTAAGGATTACAGGAAATCACATGCCTAACACTGTATAAGATACCAGTTTACCAGTATACACGTGAATCTTTAACTACACTTAAATAGCACAGGAAGGAGAGCAGAAATAGCATTAGATTAAAGCAGAGAGAAACAAAATGAAATGTCTAAATACCTAAGGCATATGTCACAGCTCACATTCATTCACAAGTCAGCTCTCTTCAACAATTTTTAATCTACAGCCACAATATTAAGGATCTGGATGTTCAAAACCAAATATAATAGCTCTGCAGGTAATTCCTTTGACAGCTTATGGTCTGTAAGATGTTGCTCATGGACCTGTGGACTTCAAAAGAACACTAGAGCTGCAAGCTTCGAACAGCAAGTAAGTTATCTGAAAAAATAATTCTTAGAAGCTGTTAGAAAATCTCGACTTTTGGACTACAACAAGAGACAATTAGAAGATCAGAAGTGTTGGAACAATTTTCCTGTTTGCAAGATAATTACATAAAATGCTGTCTCACTAGTAGGTAGTGATATCTGTTTCCAACTGCTTTTCTCACTGGGTTGTATTGTTCATGCTTTTCCTAGACAAAATTATCCTGGGGTTTTTCCTACCCAAAGTACAGTTTCAGTTGGAATGTGGAGAGTGCTTTCTACCCAAACTAGCATCTATTGTATTGCAGTCTATTGAGAATATATTTTTTCAAAGTCCACAGACTGATGAATGTATTGAATCCAAGTCTCACAACTTCTCTCACTGAATAGTTTAGCAAAAAGAGCTACTACATAGTGACCAGGCAATTCTGGAAGCATTAATGTCTCTGACAGTGAGACAGAGGTCTCACTGATTTAAGAAGATATGGTTACACGTAAATATTCTTTGAAATGCTTCCAGGAGCAAGGCACTTACCAGACCTGAGCGTGAGGTCCCCAAGCTGTGAAAACGCTGTCAAGTTCTGTCAGCTGAGCCAGCTATTCATCAGCGCATTGTTAGCCCATCCCAAATGTGGGGCAATTTCCTTCACACAGATTTTAAGTGTTTTACTTTGTAACTGAAAGAGCTAAAGGCATTTACAGAGAAGCACTACTGAAACTAACTCCAGCTTTAGTGCCATACCTCTGACAGAGGTCATAATTCCCTGAAATTGAATTAGCAGAAGAAAAGTTTGCATATGTGTTAACTACTTATCATAAGGTAACAGACTGGCCTAAATGAGCAGTGAATAGCAGTTTAAACTAACCTGTAGGAGAAAAGGAATATTTATTCTGCCACTCAGTGGAAAAAGAGCAAACAATTTGGTATGGGGGAATAATGTCTCAAACTGAGTCTGTTGGTACTGTTTGCTAAGTAAAAGAAAATCGGAGTGCTAACAGAGCACACAAGCTCAGCCAATGTGATTTGAGTCATTAAGCCACAGAAATTTGGTAACATTTGTTTGTGTGCCCACAGCTAATACTCTGGGGTTCTAGCTGAGTTTAGGAAGAGTCAGGTACAAGCTGTTCATGCAGAGTCAGTCTGAAAAGACCAGAGAGAAACTCCTTCATCTAAATGGGAAATACCTCATGTATTTAACTACTTACAGTACAGGCAAACTCTTCTAAATAACAATTTTAAAGGAGTCTGACTTCCTCAGAAACTCTACTTGAGTTTGTGAGCTGTTTAAAAAAAACCAAATTATCTTAATTTCAGATATGAAAAGACATAGGATTGGTTGACTGAAGAAGAGTTTGAACAAATAACTGACATAAATAAACAAATATCAAAGTTACTGAATATATAACATAAATTTATTATGTCCAAGACACTGCCAAATCTTGAGCTAAGAACAGAAGGTTTATTGGCAATTTTCTGAAAGAGGAGGAATCCAATGATAAAATGTGAGCCATTTGTCTTCCCAGCCATTAAAGGAAATTCACTTTAAGGATTTTTTCTGGAGTAGTTGCTGTTGCTGGTGTGCCCATTATAATCTATCAATGTGTCTGCTGGTAATATTATCATCAGTAGGAGCTCAGGTGAACTTCCAATAGTGCTACCACAGTAGTCATTGGCAAAATATTCCACTGATCTGGACAGGATCTATCAAAAATTTTCAAAGTCTCATCTGCTGTGGATATTTACTCTGCTAATTATTTTCAGCAATTATGTAAGATAGTTCCTCAGGATGAGTTACCTAGAGAAAAGCAGCTACAACAAACATAATTAAGAAATTGTGTCAGTCATCATTATGTTCATGTAATTATAGGCCATATCCTTCTCAACCTTCATCTTCTTGTGTGATTTTTAGAATATAAACTCTCAGGTAGAGATGATTTCTTCCGGATCTCCACTCAGGTCTTACCTTTTATTGGGATCTTTCGACACTCACAATACACGTTTAAAACTAATATAACTATATGAAATAAATGTAACTAGGCACAGTTATTCAACCATATGTTACTTTAGTTTTATGGCTCTGTTGCTTGCTTTGACTTAAATCTGTGTTAAATTCATGCCAAATAATGAAAAGTAGAGGTTAACTGGTTTCTTTTTCTTACATAGCAGCACAAAGGAATTCCAGCCACTCCAACCAGTAAGTCAGGTTCACTGGGAGTCCACCTTAAATGCCTCTATGCAAGCATAAGCAGCCATGAAAAATAAAAAAAGAGGAGTTGGAGATGTACCCACATCTTCAAACTTTTTGGCATTATGAAAATGTTGTGAGATAGCTCCTGTGACTGAAGTATTGGAGTGGAACAATACAGGTTCTTTAGAAAGGACAGGAAGAGGAGACAAGGAGGATGCATCACCCTCTCTGGAGGGTGGTGGTCAGTGACCACCTGGAGTTCATGGAGCTGTGCCTGGGGATGGATGGGGAGCTGACTGAGACCTCATGGGTGAGGTTTAAAGGAAGGGCAGGGGCAGGTGGCTTTATAGGGGCAGTCTGCTACAGGCCACCTCACCAGGATGACTGAGTAGGTGCAGACCTCTATGGACAGCTAGAAAAGCCTCATGTTCATAAGTTCTGCTGGGTGGTTCTTGACCACCCCAATATCTGTTGGAGGGACAAAGCAGCTGTCTCTTAGCAGCTCTTGATCACTCAGTGGAATCAAGAGACCTCAAAGAAGGTAGTGGATTTTTATCACGTTTTTTCATAACTCATAAAACATTTTGCACCTTTAAAAGTTCATTGACCAGGACCAAAGGTGGAAAAAAAATGACGTTTTCGTCTTTACTTCAATTAACTCAGTTAAGCTAGCAAGGTGGGAAAGAATCGCTGCACTGTGGCAAATGCTATCAGGATTTGCATGAACTTTCCTACACATTTTGAACCATTGTTGGTTCAACACTTTAAAAAAGTTTTTCTCCTGCTCTTTTGGATAGAGATGATAACTTACAGAAATAATTTCTTAAACTTGGATTCCTTGAAATGTAAAACAACAGCCAGCATTGACACTGTTACTGCTGTTGCCTCCACGTGGATTGACCTTTGCAGTTTGGGAGACTGCAGTGAATATAGTAATTCTGTATTGATACTCCATGTTAGAAATTGCAATTATCATCAAATAATTTGTGAGAACTACAAAGAGAGACATGACCTAGCTCTCAGTGGACTACTTTGCTAGTCCTACTTATGTGCAGAGTGAAGTCAGCACAGCTGGGGTTTTGGGTATCTATAAGAATAATTTAAAAATAATAATAAT
>WAAE01009054.1:0-33108 GCA_013400495.1 Nicator chloris
ATATATATATATATATATGCAATGCATAAAAACACAGAGAAGCATATATATGTACAATAGAAGCATGTATTTAATGTTTCCCTTTAAAAGCAAAACTTCCATTGTCCTCACTTTTGTTCATCATAGAATTATCGTCAACAACATTTTGAGATATTGATTTATGTATGTTTGGACAGCATTGCATCTACAGTCTGATAAGGAATGTATTTGTTTCTACCACATAACAGTGAAAATTTGTGTCTAATAGATATATATAACAATGAAGCACCTATAAAATACTAAATTATAAACTATCTCCCTTATATAGTAGTCTGAAATCATAACAAATTTTGTTAAAAAAAAGTTTTCTTTTTTTCTTTAAGTCTAAGTACAGAAAAAGTGAAATCTTACTCTTAAATGTCAGTAGCAGAGTTTGAAAAGAGATAGCATGGTTAAAAAAAAAAAAAAATATTCCACAACTTAATGACATTAGACTTTTGCTACTGACTCCTGTGCTATCACAGAAGTCAATTCAGGAAATATGTTCTAGTTTAAACCACTCAGTAACTGAAAGCTATTAAGTCTGGGTTAGGCAGAAAACTGTCAGATATAATTTAGATAAAGCTGATTCTTCATTGATGAGAAGTAGCTATATTAGAAGCAACTCAGGCATCAGGCAGTCCTGTTTTCTATGGTTCATTTAATGAAATTATAACAACTGTAGCAATTAATCCTGAATCACTAAAAAGTTGAGTTTTGTTATGTATCAGCAAGTATATGTATGGTAATTTAAAGAATAAATATAGAATTAGTAGACATACAACTGTAGAAATCAACATCTACATTTCTCATATATACATACAAATGGACATCTGATATACAGGAATATTTGCTTTGGGAATAACACAAGAACAAACCTTTTATGCAGTTTCTATATACTTTCACTACTTATCTAAACTAAGCCAAATTCAAAATAAGTGAATTAATACAAATAAAGGAGGTGAGAATTCTTAGATATAATTAATAATTTAACTACTATTTTTTTCCTCTTAAAAGAATATACTGTTGGACACATAAGCCAAATTAGCATATTTTTTCTTTTTAAATATTTTCTCAATTTTGTTTGTCAACTAAAGTCTTAAACTTGCCATTTCACTATTCTGTTTAATAGCTCAAGCTGCTAAAAGTATCAGAAACATTTCTAATCTTGTGCAGAATACTAGAGGTCATAGGAATGAAAATTGCACAACAGCAATTACCTGTGGAACAGACCTTGCACAGTAGATAAATTGCTGTTACAAAGCCAGGTCCAAGCAACACAGTCTAGCAGATAGAAAACACATGGTTTACTCAAATATGACAATTACCATACATTGATTCACTATATGACTCATACCTAGTTAAAGAATTTTGGATTTCAAGCAATAAGGAAAGTGAATAATTACATTATTAAAATCTAAAGATGCTTAAAACCCTTAAATTCTACTTTATAATGTCACATTTAATATCCAAAACTTCTGATGTAAAGTGATCTAAAGGCATTTCAATTTTAGAGTGAAATGAGATGTCATCTATAGATCTTTAGTATCAGGAAGAATCAATGAAGTGGTAATTTGCAGTAATAGGCAAAACCTAAATATGGCACACCTGGGAAAGAAGCAGCTCTGAGGACTAGAGCAGACTCATCCCAACTGTCTTTATTCCAACAAAGGCTGCATTAAGCCAAGCTCTCTCACTCTGTTAAAATTTTAGCACGCAATAAAATTAATGTTCCTCTACATATTGATTTTTCACTTCATAAAAATGTAACACTCTGCAAAAGAAAATTTCATCTCATTGCAAGTTTTCGTATTTGTTTCTTTCTTTGGCCTAATTTCAACTGGCAACCAAAGTGCTTCACACCCAAGGCTATCCCAATGTCACTGGTCCCTCTGTCCAGATAAAGTAATGCATTGCAGCTGCCATGTCATTGTCACAAGAAAAACCCAACAGCAAAACTCCTACTTGTATTGACACAAAGGCAGTCTAAATGCACATTTAACTATACACAGTGGATAGCTTCACTGGCCTCCAGTAAAACATCTTTAAGTCAGGGGTTCCCCACGCCAGCAATGTTTTTCAATTTTCAAGGAAAAAATTACAACACAGCCAGATAGAAAAGCTGTTTCTTGTTTTAAACAATACTGAATTATTCTATCTGTTTTGAAGAATTCTGGAATGTAAAATAGGATAAAAAAGTAAAAAATAGGATATTAAGTCTGGAGTATCAGCAAAGAAACCAAATAACTGCAATAAATTCAGACATGATGCCTAGAGATGAAAGACATCCCACAACTAAATATAAGTAGTTAAGATCACTCTTAGAAAGATTTCTTAAGCAGAGGGCATGTCTAGGAACAAAATAAGACCTGATGACCTCTACCTCTATTGTAAGAGACATGGAGAGTTACTGATCTCACTTTGGTATTTCCAAATACAAGCTGCTTTGCAATGAAATTTAGCCATTAGAAAAACATAAAAATTATTTAATTAGTTTGAATTTTGTCATATTTTCCCCAAACTGTGTGCATGAAAAATTATTTCCACTGTCTTAATCTTTTATATAATTTTTATGGTATAAATATTCTGTCAAGAAATCCATACTATAATTTCTCTTACTATCTTTGTGAAACTCCATTTTTTGAGCATTTGCTTAGCTTTACTGAGTTTCTGTGGCCTGTTTTTTCCATTTGAATCCTAGCAAAAGGTGGACCTTAGAACTACACAGATTTCATATTTGAGATTTCATATTAGATTTCACATTAGATTTCATATTTTTCCTCCTCTGTATAACTCCTTGTGACAAAGCATTTAGCATTGATTTTTACAAAAACTAGACCAGTAATAATATCATTAGGAATGCTTAAAATTATAGGCATCTTAGAACCAATGTGCAGAGCAAACTGGAAGAAAGTATTATTTCTATGTTACAGTTTCAAAATTTAAAGGTACAAATTAATTAAGACATGAATAATAGCTGGCAGATCACACCACAAGTATAAAAAACTTTGACCAATGCTCTAAGTCTGCTGAGCATGGTAGCAATACTGCAGGTGGTCACTGAGTTCTTATTCCCCCTGGCTCAGCTTCTGTTACTGCCACTGCTAGAAGTATGAAATCAAAATAATATGGCAAGACCTTTGAGAAAGTAGACAAAGCTTTTCACTGTTTCCAAAAAGAAAAGTATGCTTCTCAGTGGCAAATCTGTATTTATCAGTGTTATCAAACTTAAGAATTTTTTTCAGTTGCCATAGAACAAAATTTATTGTTTTATGGTCATAATAATATGACACTGTTTTGCAATTCAATTACTTAGCACCATCTGAACAGAAATCCTCTTTTCTTTGTTTAGTATAAAATTATTTTGTCAGAAGCTTCTTCTCATCAGTCCCTTGTTTAATTGCTTTTGTCTTTAGCAACCACAGCATTCAGCTTTTTAATTATATGTTTGTGTAGGCCCTAAATCACTGCAACAGACATGGACAGGACAACCATCGTTTGCTTCCATGGTAAAGAACTGACTGTGGCTAAACACTGTCATCTGTAGAATTTACATAAACACATTAATTAGCCTTCCTTTGTTTCTCTTCAAAACCATATTAAAACACCAGACACAGCTGTCTCTACAAAAGATTAAATTCATGTCCTTTCTAATTCATGATGTCACCCCAGTCACAAGCAATTTCCAGTAGTTTTACTTTCAAAGGAAAGACAACTAATGAAAACACCACTATAAAATTTTACATGTGGAAGTTGTGGAGACGTTCTACAAAAATTTAGTATTCATTTGAGACCTCTTTCCCATAGCAATGGGCAAAGATATATAGGCCAACATTCCTGAAGCTAAATCAAACTTCACTTCCAATAAAATAAGCAGTTATTATGACACAAGCTGAGAGCCTGTCCTTCTATTAGAATATTGCTTTCTCACATACTGTGCTGGTTTTGCCTGGGATAGAGTTAACTTTCTCCACAGTAGCTGGTGTGGAGCTGTGTTCAGGATTTGTGCTGGAACCAGTGTTGATAACACAGGGATGTTCCAGCTCTTGTAGAGCTTACCCAGAGTCAAGGCCTCTTCTGCCTCTCACTCGACCAGTGAGGAGGCTGGGGGTGCACATGGAGGGGACACAGCCAGGACAGCTGACCCCAGCTGACCACAGGGATACCCCAGACCATGTGGTGTTGCGCTCATCATGTAGAGCTGGGGGAAGAAGGAGGAAGGTGGGGACATTCAGAGTGATGGTGTTTGTCTTCCCCAGTCACTGTCATGCATGATGGAGCTCTGCTTTCCTGTGGATGGCTGAACAGCTGCCCGCCAGTGAGTAGTGGTGATGTAATCCCTTGGTTTTTTGCTTGAGCGCATGGTTTTCCCTTTACCTGTTAAACTGCCTTTATCTCACCTCATGAGTTTTCTCACCTTTACCCATCTAACTCCCTCATCCCACTGAGAGGCAAGTGAGCAAGCTGCTGNGATCCAGAGGGATTCCCAGAATGGAAGTGTCCTTGCCGTGGGTGTGCTCAGCTCTCCCTCAGTCTCTCTCAGGGGGGCCAGGCCCCGGTGGGCCGCAGGTGCCTCTCTGGTCTTCTCAGTCCAGGGCAGGGCAGATTTCAGTCCCAATAAAAAGGCAAAGACTCTGTCCAGGAACTTTCTCTGCTTTAATTAGCCAAAAACCAATTAAAAAGGAAAAAGGAAAAGAAAAAAAACTCCGTCTGTCTGTCCAAAGACAGCACCGTCCGAGCAAGGAAAAAAGAAATGTGGAGGAGTCACAGCAGTTCCTCTAAACACAAACTGCGCGCTCCTTCCCTCTTCGCTCTGGCCTTAAAGGTACAGGACAGAATATCTACACAAACAGGGCAGACAATTTGGGGATACAAGCATCATAAAGTCACCCTAGGACACACATGAATTTATGGAATAAAGTAAATGGGTTCATGTGGTGGCCAAAAGGGCCTTTCAGAGATTGAGAATGAAAATTTCTCAATCTGAAGAGCAACAGAAACTCTAGAAGAGGAAAAATTAGTAAAATCATGAGATCTTATATCAGAAAATAATGACAAAATTGAATTATTTTATTGCTACAGCCATAGTGAATACACCTACGTCTAGAGTGTTGCAACAGATGAGGACAAAAGGAACAGGACAAAGAACATGGCAAGAAAGTCCATCGTCAAGAAACTGAACCCACTTGTTCTAATAAGGCCCATATCTCTTACACTGTATTGAAATCCATATAATTACCTTTCTTCCTTACTTAATATTAATGAAAATACTACAGTTACAATTAAATGCCACTTACACATCACACAACATTTGTGACCACAGACAGAAAATTTAAAAGGTAAGAAAACCACTGTGAACACTCACTTTCTCACCTATTTCATCATAATGCTCTCTTTAACAGAAACAAGCAAGAGAATGTTCATAAGTGTAAAACAGGATTAAAATGCTGTTAACAATCTTTGAATTGCATTTGTGGCATAACATAGTTTTAGCTTTTTAATGTAATGAACCAAAATTTCTTTAACAATCAATAGTGACAGGCACAGTACTGACAACACTTACAAAACAAGGGCTCAACACTACACAAATATTATTCAGGTTAAATTTTTCCCAAGACCAGGCCTCAAGTCTCTGTCCACAGAGAGTTATATTATCACTTCTTTGCTTATAAAAATACCCTCGAAAATGCATACAAAGGGTTTATTATACTATACACAAACATTATAACCAATATTATTTTTTATTCTCACTATGGAATTGCGAGTTAAGACCTCACTCTGGAACAGACCCACCTCCCTGTCTAACCTCTAGAAACTCGATATTGGCCAGCATCGATGTTTATTAAACAATTAGCTCAAAGATTTGGAATACTTAACATAAACTAATCCTCATCATAAACTAACTTCACTGTCCTGCCAAGATATATTTTGAATACAGAAAGACAGCTTTACTAAAATACTAGTTTTACAAATTTAAATGCATTAATTTAGCAAGAGGAAAAAAATTAAAACAGCCTTGGTCACCCAGCCCCATTATACCAACACACTTTTACTTTAAATTACTTCCTAGTAATAGATGGTTATTACTCTGTAACCTTTGAGGTCCAGAATGAAAACTGGGGCCCATGAACCAAGTAAAGAAAGCGTGAAAGGCTATGAGATAAAGGATGTGCTTTGCAAAAGACTCCTAAATGCATCTAGATTTGCAGCAGTAACTGCATTAAGCAAACCCATCACCTGCAGAGAAGGCAGATGAGTGTAAGAGTAAGCTATTGCCCATGACAGGAAATGTTAGCAGGCTGCTCTAACTGGCCATGCTTCAGCAAAGCATTTAAGGATGGTGCTAAAGGGCTCTTTTGGCTAGAATACCTTCTTGAATTGAGCCTAAGGGCTTTGTGGAGTTAGGGCCAGATAAAAACTTGCATTGTTCCTTTTTTGTGCACAAAACTATACAAACACAGAGTGGTCAGAGAACTGATGCATTCAACTTCACTATTATTTAACAGAAATAAGAACAGGATCTGATTAACAACTACGGAAATATACAATTTTCATATGTATTGACAGTTATATCTGCTATCTATATCATAGCAGTTGACTATAAACATATTTGATACACTCTTCACTGCAAAGCTGGAGTGATGAAGAAAGACACTGAGGATTGCTGGAATGAGTGTATAGCAACAAAAATGAGTGTGAGAAGCATATTTTTATTATAAAGAAAATATTATTGTATGTATCTTTTGGCTGAAACTGAAATTTAGAAAATGCAAAGCATCTATTTTTTAAGGAAATTTTAAAAGAAATTTATGTATTTCAGATAAATATATTCTTTGAGCTGGTAATTTCTCTGAAAGCAACAGTCTACATATCTATGGGAGGAAGCCATTTAGTGAACACTACTATGTCATCTTTCTTCTAAAATAAAAATGCCAACATCTCTATCACCAAGGATAAAAAATATTTAAAGGAAAATGTCTACAGATAATACTTATTTTTGTTCAGAGAGGTGTAACCAAATCAAAAAAGCAGAAAATACTTAAAAGAATGTGCTCTTCCATCTATTTTTAGTGTAATTTATTATGTAGTGTTATTAATTATTAAAGAAAACATATATATCGTTTGTGTTATAAATTGTATAAATACTATGAACTACTGAACAAATTGAAACTTTTTATTTGTTTACAGCCCTTAAAGAGGACAACGTTTCTCATAATAGGTATCCTTGTACAGCCTGACTTTTGGGCCTTTGAAGGCTTCAGGGAGGAATTACTGCAATACACAACTTTCACTCAGAAAATCTGTCCTTTATGTCTTAGGAAATAAAACTCAGCCTCACTGAATATTAGTAATTATATCCAATTTCTTTCCTTCATGAAAGAGCCATGTTCCTAGTTCTTCCCAATTCACCTCTACCCTCTAACATTTCTAGTACAGGAATGGGGGAAATTAAATTTTTTCGGTCAGAAAGAAAGAGCCTTTATTTTCTGTTGAATTTCCAGCTTTTAGAATTATGTATTTTATATATTCCATGTGACAAAAATATCAAGCTGTTTCACAGTACTAGGAGAAAAAGCCTACCCAGCACACTTACTGCTTAATCTAGAATTTTCCTCCCAGATGGTTATTGTCCCTCATTTCTACAAAACACGACATCATTGCCAGCAAATACACATTTGTTCTTCTGCTAACATTGTTCTACAGCTTAAACACATTCTCACTTTGCCAGTGCATTTCTCTTTGAGTAGAATAAAAAGAGAGTGCATTTCTTTATTCTACAAGGAGACATAATAATTCCTAATAATACCTAAGAGAGAATCTCTATTTCCTCAAATCTAGCTACCCATCTTGCACTTCTTCCTTTTAGAATTCATGTTTCGATCATATGTGACCCAAACTAGAAACAGAATTTCAGATGAAATCCCACCAGTACCATGTACATTGCCTTTAATATTTTCTTTCCACTTCTAAAAATGCTGTAATACATCCTGATATGTCTTTACACTTGTCTTTTTTCATTGCCATGTCACACTTCTGGCTTTAGTCACCCTGAGACTAATAAAGCCAGATCTCTCTTCCTCTGACACTCAATTATAACTCCCCACTTACAACAGAAAAATCATATTAGTTCCTAATTAGACTTTGCACTACGCACTTTTTGTTTCACTCGCCCTTCCTTCTCTGACTTTTTAATCTGACTTTCACATCTTTTTCTATCAGCCGGTTTTCCAGCCTTTATTTTTGCACTCAGGGAAATATTTCCTATTCCCTCCAAATTAGGCCACAGTTCAATATGAATTTCAGTAGCACTGATCTGAATTAAACTAGTCTAAGGCTGGAAAACAGCATGGTTCCATATTGGCTCCCCTATCCAGTTCATCATACAAGTTCTGCCAAAAGTCAACACGAGGGCCAAAACAAGCCCAGAAGGGTTGTTGTGCTTCTTTCAGCCGATGTAACACATAGACACATCAGCCTGCTCCACAGGCATTACCCAGTAGTCCTTCACTAGGCTCAGCCTGTCTAACAGCTGACTGCCACAATCTGCTCTTTGCTATTAGCCTTTATCTTTTCCTGGCTGCAGCACTTGTTCGATCCATCACTCATTGCACTGCTTCGGGATGCTAAGAACGTAGATCATCATTCACCTGTTGCCATTATCCTGACAGTGCTAAGCAAAGGGTCAGAGAGAAGAGCCCGTGGAGGGGATGGGAATGCAGCTGCTGATGGCAGAAGGTTGGAAAAACTGCAGCCAGGAAGTTAATCTGCAAAGGTTGTTTTACAGCCCAGTACCAGACTGGTAAGAGCTTGCTGCTCTCAAAGGACCAGATCATTTTCACCTTTTTCCTTTCTGTGTTATTACTGTTCCTCTTCCCTGCTTCCAGCCATGCAGCCCTGCTCTGGGCATTGTTCAATTCCTTTTGTGAGCTGCCACCTGCACCCACCTAAGAGCCAAGGACTGCCTGAGACACCGGGAGTGACTGCATGCACACGTGCAGTCCAACAGGAACACTCGGCAGGGAGAGAGACATGGAGGCACAATCATGCAGCTCTTTTCCATCTCTTCTCCTTTCACTTGTCTTATCAATGGATTGTAATACAAGCTGAAAATAAGTAGTATCAATAATGAAAAACTAAGCAACAAATTTGAGTTGCTTTTCATATACCAAGTCACTGCTAGTCAGTGTTAAAAACAATATACCAATTT
Organism: Nicator chloris; assembly: GCA_013400495.1. Lineage (NCBI taxonomy): Eukaryota > Metazoa > Chordata > Aves > Passeriformes > Pycnonotidae > Nicator > Nicator chloris. Next base: position 9,227 of record WAAE01009054.1, read on the forward strand.
AATTGCTCAAAAGGTATTTAGGAGTTGGGAAGATTTAAATTATTGACTCATCCAGACACCACAATATGAGCTTATGGTAATTGTGATTGCCCAGTGGGTCAATTAGGAAACTTCAGGGAAAAAATATGCCTTTCCTTCAGAAGAAGAGAAGAAATATACTGAGACACCACTCTGCAGCACTGAAATAGGCATGGACCATCTGGTCACATTAAAGTGCAGGCATACTTGCTGATATAGAAATATACCATTCAATAAAGTCTCATCCAAATATTTATGACTTAATTACTTACTTGTAAAAAACTTGTATAAAAACAAACTTTTGCTTTAAAAAATCATGAACATTTAATGAGGACGGAAGGCACTGGAGTAAGACTTGTGAAATAAACTCTATCTCCAAGGTAGCAGCTGAGAAAACGTCCCAGTTATTACATGACTTGAGAGTGGAAAACAGGTTCTGACACAATTAACCTTTAGGCAATACAGAAAAGTTATTAAAAAGACTAAGTGGTGTTTTTTTGAAAGCCAAAATTTGTACAACTCACAAACCCACCCAAACTCAGCACACTTCAAAACAGATAAACACACAAGGAGCAGTTACAATTAACTTCTGTTTTCAAAAGAAGTATTAGAGGTACCAGAACATATTCTTAGTCTGGATGTCAATTTTCTTTGTTTGGAATAAATGAAAAAAACAGCCAAAGGTGTGCCAAATACTAACACAGGAAACAGACAACAGATGAAACAGTAATAAGGGGGAAGGACACAACTTCTAAGCATAACAAGGTAGCAGTTATGGCAGATAAATTTACTGTGCTCTTGACCAAATCTCCTCGTTACATGTAAAGTACTGTTGTGAATCTGTGAAATGGATTCCAGGATTAAGACTTAACAAATTTATCTCCTCCTGAGACACCTTACATCCTTATGAAAAGATATATTTTTATTTCTATTTTAATGGCATGCACCCTACGATTGCTGTTGCAGATAATTGTACAAATAGCTATCAAGGGCAGTTTTACCAATCAAAATGCTGCTGTTCTCCCACTGCAATTTAAAATATTTTCAGAGTTTTTTGCTAATTTAATACTCTAGCTAAGTACTGGGATCATCTCATCTGCAGATACGCTTATGTTATCTAAAACAAAGTTCAGTAGAAATTCATATCACACACACACACACATGGATGCACACATAAAAAAATAGCAGGACAGAAACAGGATTACAGCAAGTTCCTTCCAGGACAATATACAGAAAATTAAGTGTTAATGAGTTGTAGATCTCAAAATAACTTATTTCTTCTATTCCTCTTTCTAAAATACCTTTGTATTAATATTTCTTAAACCTATGGGTGATTTTCTGATCATACTGAAATCAGTAATTCATAAATCCTCTTCAACAAAACCAACAGTTTGCATGGGTTTTTACTTATATATGTCCACCAGTTTTATATGTACCTATTTTTTTTTTTTTTTTAGCTTATGGGTAATTTGGTTTCCAAGCATACAAATAGAGTTTACAATAGGTCTTGGAAAAGTGACTACAGCATATGCAGTAATTGCTACCCTGAAAGCCTCCATTTCAGATATTTCATGGCTTCAAGAAAACCAGTGGCAAATTTCTCTTTCTACAATTTTAGTTCTGAACTCAATCCTCTAAAACATTTTACTACAACATCTATCTCATTCCCTACAAGTATGTTTGGGAATGATTTGTCAATGAAAGGGAGAATGATTCTATGATTCCTTGAGATGTTATCAATAAATAACTGCAAATGAACTTCCAATTAAGATCCATGATGCTGATGCCAAATGTTTCATTTCCACAAGCCCTTCAGAGAGCCAGTGCATTATCCCACTGAACTGCTGAAACACAGAATTACATGGTATTAAAGGTATGTGTTTATAGAATCTATTGAATGTTTTCAAAAATAAAGACCTGCGGTATTTCATTGTTTAAAAGCAGTTTCTCTCTTTCTTTAAACCCTTTTAAAAGTATATGAAAATTTTAGTATTCACAGGATTTACACACGGGTAAAATAATAGAAGTATGGTTCTCAGAACAAAAAGATTTTCCATGTATTATAAAGCTCTCAAATACTAGAGGTGTTCTGAAAGGGTTGATTAATCATACTATTTAAAGGTTGTGACACATTTATGCCCAAACTTATGCAGGCTAAGCTACTAATTCACAGTTACAAACCTGTGCAAGAGACAGCTTATGTGTTGGTACACTTGGTCTTAAATTCTGGACCCTTTGGACCCTGCCCATTTCTGGTATTGAACTCACTTAATTGGCATATCCTAACTCTCCTGTGTTAAGATATGAAGAGGGGAAAAAAAAAAAAGCCTAATTTGTTGTTATTTGATTTACTTTAAAAATCCTTTGCCACTAAGGCTGACACAGAAGAACCATAAAAACTAAAGACTAGAGATAATAATTCGTATTCCTCCTTAGTCAAGATCATAAACTTTAGATTCACTTTTTAAAAAAGCAAGCTGCAGAACATTTATTTAAAGCACAGAAATAGGTGTTGATCATAACTATACTGAAGATGTCAGACCAATTTAAAACAAGAATTTAAATGGGTTTTAGTAAATGATGAACATAGACCTTCAAGCTCTATAGAACCAAAATTTAGTCAAGGCAGAGACTTAGTCAAGGCTTCTCTAGAGAGACAATTGCTATTTGGTGCCATCAGCACCCTAGAACCCTTGGAGTACTCTTGTGCTTAGCATGGGCAAAGAAGAAGCCATCCTGGTATATGCCAAGTAAAAGTTCTTCTCAACAGTTCATCCAAGCCAGAATACTGACATTTCAATTTATTTGCCTTACAAGCTTCCAAAGCATTTACCCATGAAAAAGTTATATACCTTGCTTCATCTCTTTTCCACCAAAAAGAAGAAAAATGGACTGCATCCATGATTTTACCTTTCCATGTTATAAACTGAGAAATGGGGTTGTAGCAGGTGACTCCAGGAGGGTGAGGGGCAGCTATTGCTTAGGCAGCAGTTATCCATAAGTGTTTCTCGGGCCTCTCCCATGCACATACCTTGTTTCAAAGAAGGGAAATCCACAGAAACAGCCTATTAAGCAGGTCTTAGGCTGACAGCAATGTCCTAGGCTCAGACTGGCCATGTGTTGAGCCCTAACAAGGCAGACCACCTCAGAGTTTAAACCAAGATTACAGGAGTCTTTCTGCCACAGCCAAAGGATGGAATAGATTACACACAGACGTGCCCCTGATATCCTTGAAAGTGTGTGGTGCGTAAGACACCTTGAAAGAGGAAGCAGAGGATAGGAATCTGAATCCCTCTGGAAAGAAGCTAGCAAAGACAAAGACCAGAACAGTCAGTGGCAAAGACTTCAGAGAAAAGGAAGGTGAATTGCTTTTTCTAAAAATTAGGGGCAGGGTGGGAGAGAGCAATTGCATGTTCTTTGCCCAAACACAAAGAGGAGGAAAAAACCGGGCACAGGAAAGATGAATCTGTGGAAAGTGAGATTCAAAGCCAAAGGTAGCTTATAATTAGCTCAGTTAGGAACATTCAATTAAAGGCTTTTAATGCAGTGTAGGCAGCAATGAAATTTGGCTTCTCTCCAAAGGTAGTTGCACTCATACCCATAACCAGGATGGTCTCAGGAGAGATTAGTGAAATTAATGGAATTACTAGAACTTCCTCTTGTGGTCAAAAGTTGGTGCTCCTGCCTGATGTACCAAATTATTCACCATTTAGGTTGCTCCTGAGGCACATTTTTAAATAGCAATACTGAGTCTCCTTTATGTTTAGTTCAATATTCTCCATGTGACATAACAGAAGCCATGACAAAAATATGTGTCCTGAGAGTACAGTTAGGAAAATATGAAAATGTATCTGCAGTTTTATTTCTCCCTCTTCGACCCATGCATTTTAACTTCTTGGGTTTCCAGTTTGAATGTTATTGCTATTTCATTAAGGCCATAACTATCTGTGTTCTGGTTCCTAAAAGCCTATTTGGCATAACATTCAAATTAGCAGTAATGAGAAGAATACGCTCTTCCATCATCAAGTTTGTTACCTTGATGAATATCTCTCTGTAGAAAAATATGAAATGAGTTAATGTACCTGCCTATTAAAGCCACTTCAGGAGATGGCTGAACATATCAATGGCCTATTAGCTAAAGAAAAATTCAACCTAAGGCCCAAGGAAGAAATACAGATGTATCTAAAAAGTGGATTTATAGCAGCTATTTCTTACAGTACTCAGAGAAAAAGTAGATGTCAGCAAAATTAGGAGTGCTAAAAGATCACACTAAAAAAAGTTAGACAATTTTGGGGCTTTAGGACTTTGCATACAAAATAGTTAGGCTTATATGATTTTTTTGTGCATTTAAGGCTTTTTTGGTACTTCCTTGTAGCTGAACTCAGCTTATCTGTCACAGTAAAAAAAAAACAAACAAAAAAATCCCAAACAAAAAACTCCAACCAAACAAAAAAAACAACCAGTGAAAGAAACTGGTGAGAGTTCTTGACCAGCTGAATGAGGCTTCTATTTAGTGATCAAAGTGGAAGATTGGAACAAAATTTCAGATAAAATCTAAGGCCTGACAATTTGTTTCAGAGAGTATTATCAAAATAATTATTGTTTCCAGAACTATCTAGAAAAGTGGAAATAGAAGACTTAAATATGGATATTGATTTCCTTTTTTTCCTTCTGAACTTTCTGTAGTGCCACTGAACTATTTCCATGCAGAGATAGGTAAACCACTACTTTATAATTACAAGTAAATGTAAAGTACTAAACTCATATTTGCTTTATTTATACTCGCCTGGTAAAAAAATGAGAAAAGCTGTTTTGACATTGAAAAATGAGTATTCCCACCACCTGAGGAGTTAGAAATTCCCATTGTCACAAAAATTCAAAATTATCAGAGTTTAACAGATTTTAGAATAGGCAGATAAGGACTAGATTTATATAGAAATCTGATAAGTAGGCTTAATCTTTGATAAGCAAAAAAAGGACGGGAAAGATCTTCCAAAAATGTTAAGTTTAGCTTCTTCTTCTGTAGGCATGAAGTCAGCTATTTGTAAACACACCTCTTTTATAAATATGCCAATCAGTATCTTTGAAGAGGGTTTTTTTTGGTAGTGATTCATTTCACCTGAGTCATGGTTGGTTTGGATTGCTCTTGCTTTGATTTTCTACCCAAACTATTTCCACTGGAAATTTATCCCAGGATGTGATGACTCACAGGGGAAAAAAAAAAAAAAAAAAAAAAAAAAAAATTTAAANAAAAAAAAAAAGTACTTAAATTTAATCACAGTCACACACAAATTTTGTTCTTCTCCTACCTTTTCCTCATTATGTGCCAGCAGGATGTATTTATCAGCAGGAATCTTATTTTCCCCCTGACTCTCCTACACTACACAAGACAAGGTTTTATAAACCCCTCTGTAATGTGGGCTCTGCTGTCATCCGAATAGTATTTCATTGCATTTGTCCCACTTTGAGTTCCTATGATTTTCAAGCACAAAAAAATCATAACTGAATTAATTATTCTAAGTGAAGTGGCCGGTTCCTTACTGCTCCTGGAAAAACTCTGAACAATCCTGATGCATCCTCAGACACATTTGTTTTATTCACAGCTGTGCCACCCTGTGAGCTCTTACCTCTTGGTCAACCAGTAACAAAGAGATGGGTTTTCCCTCTCTGTTAGTTCTAATAAGCCCACAGTTTAAAGCAGAATTACATTTTATTGGCTCCAAATGACCTTCCATCGTTAACTACTTAGCGTGTAATCCCATTTCTATTATTAAAGTTCAAGCAGCCTTTCTGAATGATATTCCTATGTTCCTCTGAGCTGCCTGTTGTGGGAAAACCACCCTCCTTCTCCCATTCAACCTGTCCTTTGTCTTCTCGTCACAGTGATGTCATCAAAATATTTACTTGGATGTAAATAATTTATATTATCTACTGCATTTTATATGATACTTTTAAACAATTACCAAATAGTTAAATTTCTACAAAATGTAAGTTCCTCTTCTCAGGTAATTAGAATTCCCAATTAAATTATTAACTCTTAATTATTTCTCAGCATCAAATGGTCCTGGTCCTCACCAGGTGATAGTCTCGTAACAAAACTGATGTTAACTTTCTCTGAAAGTACCCATCCCTGTTATTTTATAAAAAAAATATTGATTTCATCTCTTTTATGATAATACTGATGAGAGTTAGAAGCTGAATGCACTCTCTTGGAAACCCACCAGTTACACCATAAAGGAAATGGTCAGTATTACCAAACACTGAAGATCTCATTTCTTGCTGCAGACAAAAATTAAAGGATAATGAATAGCAATGCTCTTAGTGTTCCTTGAGACATGTTGTGACTTCTTACAATTCAACAGTAGAAAGCAAATATAGCCACTATAGTATTGAAATAACACAAATATTCTGAAATATTAAAAATGGATATTTCTTAGCCAAGACAAATTAGTTCTGATATCTCTATGTAATCTAATTTATTTTGCTTCACCCAAAAGTATTCAACTAAGTCAAGACAAGGACATGTCAGCTTTACCACAGCTGTCATTTTCCCATGCATTTAACAGTCAAGGAGTTACAGCAAAAAATCTATAGGGACAGGCTGCTTATTAACTGTGCACACAAACACACACATAAATCCCTTTGAGGCATATTAGCTTTAAATGTAAACTTTTGTCACCCAAACTGGCTCATGAACTATGCAACATATATTACAAATAATTATTTATCAGACATCAGATAGCAATAACTGATAAGTTCCCTGACTTCAAAATAAATTGGCATTAACACACACAAAACATAAGGGAAATTAATTTTCTATAGGAAGGGTTTTGTTGTCACATGACCCTGCAGAGCCCAGGGCTTTGTAGCCCTTAAAAATGGGAATTTCCATCTTTGTCTTTAATTTTCTATCCTGTTTGGCAAAAAAATTTAACTGATAAACTAATTCCTATAGTAGAACATGCTGAATAAGAACCTTTATTAGCCACAAACTTCATTTCCCTACAGATCTCTGGTAATCTTCGGGATTTCTACATTTCTCTGACACTTTGAGCTTATTTGTGAACAATTCACATCTTTGAGGATACTTTGAAATCAGTTCCAAGTTATTTAAATACTTTAAAAATATCAAACCAGATTCATCTGGCTGTACTAAGGCAACATTTTTGTTTCTGAGCATATCAGCTGAGCATACATAATTGGTAATAGAGGGGTTATTAATTCATTTGTTTCTTAATACAAGTGTTTGATCAGCAAAGAATATATGTGCTATTCATGTGGAGAAAATGTGCTGACCCAACTATAACATATGCCTAAGTATGGTTGAGTGTGTATTTGCAGCCAGGTCTTACATTTCATCAAGAATTTTGCCAAAACAGACTCACTTTCCAAGCAAAGGTTTGATCAATGGTTGAATGCAGAGCCATCCTTGCAGCCCTGTTTTAGCCAAAACCATGGATAGGGATTTCTATTTCGATCTCACACTATGTTTTCTTTCAGGAAATGAAAATCAGGACTCTCAATTGTTGCTACCTAAATGGTACACCAGATTTTTCAACTGTTCTTACAATAGATGCATGCAAAGTACAGGAAGTAACAAGATCTGCTCTCCCTAATTTATTAATATTTTCACGTTGTTTTTTTGTAAAAACAAAATAATAAAAACGCCTAAATATATATACAGACCTCTCAAATATATATAGATATGTACACTTTCATAAGCATGTAATACAATACGCTATATTCCTTAAAGATGGAGTGATTTTATGCCTCTTTTGTTTCTTTGGCCTCTTTCTCAGTGCTATAATGCAATCCTGTGTCTGAGCACCAGACTTCAAATGAGAGATCTATTCAAAACATGCACAGACAAAACAAGTGGTTTCCTTAGTAATGGAAATTACATGAAAGCCTCTGAAACAACTCCTCCAGTAAGTCATGGTGTACATGATCCTTTCTACCCCCCACTTATTGATTTAAAGATAGCTCTACATTTAAATAAAAATATTTAATGTCTACAGTTTTTGGCAGCAAAACTAGAGATGAGAGGGAAGACATTTACTGCACTCCTAGTTGCATTTTTTGGGTTTTAATCAGTATGGACATTGTATGTTCCAGTGACCTTTTAATTAATTTTCTAGATCTGCAAGTTGAAAAAAATGAAATTGTATAACTAAACTACTAAGGACTTGTACCCATTACACTCTCGTAGTTTAGTGTACTTTATTTAAACTAACATTAGGTAACCATATTCTGAACAAACAGTGCACTTATCCGTGCTGTTTCTTGTCATCACCAGGACAAATTCATGCTATTGTTGGCATGGGAAAATAACTGATACTTCTCTCAGTCTCAGAGTAAAAGTAACTAAAAGCAAAATTATATTCTAGTTCTAATATTTAACTTAGAGACTCTCAAGTTTTCTAAATCACCAACACAGCTCTTGTGCAAGTAGTTATGAAAAGCAGGTAATTTAGAATATCTATTGTTATCCATCCATTTTAATATTAAACCACAATAAAATTCAACAAGAACGGTTTGTTTAGTTTTATTTAAAAAGTTAAGAAATTCAAGTCGGAAGTTCTGCCCTTGAGAAACGCACACTATATATATGGTATTTATTGCCACAAATGTGGCATTATCAGGGAAGTTGGCTAAATTTAACATAAAATTATTATTGGGAGAAGGAGGTTCCCTTTCACTGATTACATACTATTTGCCACACCACACAATGTCAACAGAAAAAGTACAAACCTGATTCAGATAAAATATCAGTTAATGTTTCATAGAAAGGCAGATAGATATGACCAAAGAAACAGAAACTGGCTTCTCTATAAGGACAGAAATTTCAAGACCTTTCACCACTCAAGTACAACAAATTGACAGCAGGACAGAAATTCTAGGCCTTACATTCAAGTCATTACTGCCACTATTTTCCTCATCAGCCTTAGATACAGATTAGCTTCAAGAGCTACGACACTAACTGCTACATTCCATGTGCATTCTGGGTCCTGCAAACAAGGAGATCCTTAAGAAATCAACAAGGGTATCTCAGTCTTAAAGATCCACCATAGAGAAGATCCCAATAAGTTATATCCAATTAATTAAGGCTACAAAACCTGAGATGTCACCATAAGCAAGACATAAACTTACTGAGATGGAATCAATTTTTAAACATATACACTGAGGTTAAAAATTGCTTTACACATATTTCATCTGCCTTATCCAGCTGCATATAAAGATTCTCTAGCTGCCTTTCACTACTCTGTCTTCATTAAGAATCCCATGTGACATAGCAAGGTTGTGGTTGCTATGCATGACTCACTTCCAGCCTTCTGGAGATACTGGCATGCCAGAGATTCTTGCCTATTAAAATAGGGTCAAGGATGTAAAGTAGAAGAACTCAGATATCACCCTGCATTGGAACCAGTAGGGATAAAACTTGTTAAGATTCTTCAGACCTCAAGCAACTCCTGCAGAAGGCTGACTCTGGCTCTGGACCTATAATGAGGAAAGAGACTATAGTTTTTGCCTGGGATCTCATACTTTTTGTTACATAGAAAACAGTTGCTACAAGAATAGGCAAGTTTTCTGGAGCAGGAAATAGCTCCTTGATCACCACGATCAGCTCCTCACCCCTGCTTTCATTCAACCCCATCACACATGACTGAATTTGCCTGTACTATAAGGCTCTTTACTATGCAGTTCTAGATTTTGCCAAGTCATATAGCACCTACTACCTACATAGCATTTAATCAAGTAACTGGGGCTTTGTGTATACATGAATTTTTCCTTATGTGCAATTCTTCACAGATTTGTTTCCATCTGCTTTTGCTCTATTGTATCAACACTAACTCTCACATCTGATAAAAGAAATTCCATAGCAGGTTAAGTAATCTGATATAGCATTTCCCATTACAAAGTGCAACTCTAGACATTTGGATTCATTGTTGGCAACAAGCCTTTCATCTTCAAAATAGACAAAGAACAAGAGCCAGAAATGTTGCTTTTGTTTATCACTGAAAAAACTATTCCATTTTGGAAAGATACATATTAATTAAAATTAGTCTGTATGGGAGCATAGTCCTTTTAGGAAAACGTCAACAGTCTGGCCAGAATCTCTAAAAATGCACATGACAACGTCAGGTTGATGACATTGCAATGAAAATGCTGGCAGAACAGGGTTACATGAAGTGGTGGCTCTCTTTTCTCTCTTCCAGGCAAATCACACAATGACAACTGGCTATAATTAGTAAGTCAATTAATAAATTAACTGATGATACCACAACACAGATTTCTTTGAAACCAGCCTTCCCTCAGAAAGGAATACCTCCCCACAACCCACATGGAAGATACAATAAGGGTGTGCTTTGCAGAACTGGTGAGAATTAACCTGTCAAATAAACACCAGCTCACTTCTTTTTTTCCTCCACAAGTTACAAGAAGAAAGTGAGAAAAGCCATCAGTGAGCCTCCTCCTTGTAGTCATGGTGTCTCAGAAACCAGCACAGGAGCAGGTGTCATCATAAGTGATGAAGCTACTCCAAAAGTGTTGTCTCTTTTACACATGGACATAATCTATATGGCTACACAATTTAAAAAAAAAAATAATTGCCAATTTCTGATATAAAGTGTCATCTTAGAATTTAAATCAAATAGTTGTGGGATTTTTAGTGTAACTGCATAGTATGTATTACAGTTTTCAACTACACTTGCTGCATTCTAATCAGACCTGTGTTCTCACAGACTGAAAACACCAGAAATGGTCATGGTTAATCCTGAACCACAAAAAAGGATATGGAGGCCCAAGGATGCTTTGCCTTTCTACATAATGAAAAAGCAGAGAAAGTTTTGAAATCGTCTTCTAGTTCTGAGAAAAATGCAGACACAGAATCATTTTATTTTAATAACTAAGGGGTTTATGGATTGTGTTTATTGTCCATTACAAACAAATAATTGCTTAGTTTATTTAATGTGCACTCAGTAATCAGATAAATGTATGGTAAATAAATTGCTGGAGTTAGTCTGCATTAATTCCATTGTCTCTCTATCAGTCTGAAAGAATTTCTCTTCTATCCTGTAATCTATTAAGCTATATATATGATTTTCATTAAATAGATTACATTGCCATTTTAAAGTCACCAAGCATCATAGTGAATTCAGCAGAAAAAAAAAAAAAACATCATGAACTTTAATAATCATAATTGTTTTGGTTATAAAAGATATTTTTCTCCTGCAGATCATTTGAAAAGAAACATTCTTTAGCATTACCTAAATCATAAAATTAATCTACTTCACCATTTTTTATGAAATAGAATTTTATTATGATTTAATAACATTTTAACTAATACGTAAATGTATGCCTATCAAGGAAGTACTTTAATTGCATATATAGTCTATCATAAGACCTCACTTTCTTTATGCAAGTATACTTTAGTTGATTTAATTATCTAGCCCTCTAATTACACAGTCCATACCAATCAACCGAAATGAAGCACTTCTCTAATCTTAATTTCACATGTCAAATCACTGAATATGTTTTTGCATGATTCTCATGTTAATTAGAAAGCCAGATTTTGAATGAATGACAGTGAGTTCATGAGGAGCTTAGGAGCAACACCCAAGAAACATTTCACATAGGGCAATGCTAGTCCCTATCTATTTACCTTTCTGTTCATCTGTTTCTCTGCTGGATGAGATATGAGAAATAGCAGGTTTTAGTTGTCTTTAAAATAACATCTTCAACGTTGTCCAAACTGTTTGAAATTTTCTTGTCTCTTACTCCACCCACAATCCCACCCCTGTAGCACAGGTTAATATCTTTTGTGGGGGAGATGCAGGAGAGGGCTGAGATCATGAAAGATTTCCTGTGGGAGCTACAATGGCAAGAGGTCATACTCTTCTGGCTTTGGGTTGTGCTTACTTAAAACATCCTGAGCGTTATCCCATGCAATACGGGACACGATGTTGTGCAGCAGGGAAGGTTTACAAGTTGACTTGGAAGTGGCTTGCATTTGCAGCTCGTGGTGGTGACCATTACTTACATCAGTGGCTCCAGGAGCCATCTCGTGGGGGCCAAGAAGAAACAAGGTTTCGCCAACGAGCCCTGAGGCTACAGAAAGATGATGTGACACCTTTCTGATCTTCATTTTCCCTGTCCCAACCTCAGGCAAGAAGACCAGAAAGGTAACTAAATATGGGTTAGCCCCAACTTTTTCATTATAACTCTTTAACTCACATTAGAAAAAATCTCGAATATCCATAACAAAGAATGAGAGAAAATGAAAAGTCCACTTGGCCTTTCCCTGGTCTAGAGTATCTCACCTATTCTCATTTAATCAATCACTTAAATCCTATTATTTCATCTATGAAACAGTCCCACTTAGTTGGATGAGTGAAAAATGAACAGCAAACATCTTTGAAAAAATTTAACACTGTTCACTTTAGTTAGCTTAAGTGCAGTATTCAAAAATTTGAGGCAGAAGGAAAAGACTGCTTTAATAGAGCCACAGTGTAAGTACTGGAAAATCTAACAGGAGCAGTTTTGTAAAATTTGCCCTAACCTATTATAACAACCTGAAATTTATTCAGAATGGTGGCATTAATCTAATTCACTTTTCATAAGTGATTTCGTGAAGAATAAAATTATTTCCTCACCAAATAAAAAGAAAAATAATGCAGTCCAAGATCTCAGACTCAAAGTGAATTGAGATGAGACTCAGTATTCATAAATTGCAACCCTTTAATTGTCAAATTTTGGTGCTATTGATGTTGCAAAAATTACATTAATTCACAGCATTTACAAATCTTCAGAAATTTTTCATACTCTTATTAGACAAGACCATAAGCCTTTCTTCAAAGCAGATGAGTGTGAAATGAGAACCACATCTCCCTTCAGTCCACTAGAGGGTGGCCTGACTTGCTCAGGGGTGTGGGACTGAATTCACACAAGAATGAGAGAGATCCAACATTTTTTTCTTTTTGACCTGTTGCTAACTAAGTCTTTGTGCTTCATTATTAATTATGTCCTATTATAAAGTAATTTCTTTTATATAAACAGTATACATGATGAAAAAAACTTTTCCTAACAATATCTATCTCATTTGTTGATTTTGTATATCCAGGAGAAGGGGTGATGATAATCACAAATTATTCAACAGTTTTCAAAACCTTCATAGTTTGTATGCCCTTTGTATACCTATTTATTCTCTGCCATGGACAGAGAATAAATAGGGAAAAAAAATAAATCATTCACCAGAGAGCATGGTGTAAAGGGAGAAAGAAGAAAGAAAGGGAAGGAAAAATCTGGGCATCCTATTGTTTATATAATTGGATGGCCTTAAAAGACAGACTCAGGCAGAGAGAGACTGAGAGAAACTGACTTTTTATGTAACCAACCCCTTTCACAGTTCATTCTGAAATTTTATTTCTCAGGAAATGTATTATTGCTTTTACTTTCTACTGATAAGCACAGGTAGTAAAATGTAATATTTGATAAAATTTGGAAGAGAAAGAATAGTGAAATCTTTTCTTGTCTTAAGTGTAAAAAAAGGCATCAAAACTGGGGGCATGGCACAACACATTTTTCCTGAATGGTTTCATCGTACCGTATCCTCTGAACTACAGCAGCCTTTGCAGAACTTCAGTGATGTCTAATAAGTTGGTCTGAGTACAGATAACAGCCCTTTAAAAAAAGGGGAAAAAAAAAAAAAAGAGAAGAAGAAAGGGGGGTGGGGGGAGAGAATTTGGACCTCCCAGTCTGTTCTGTACAGACAGAAAGCATGCCCTGCAGCTCCCACAAATGGGCGAGCTCTCCGGGCGCGTGCCCGGGCTGGTTCCGTGTGCCGTGCCCGAGCAGCAGCGGCGGCGCGCACAGAGCTTCCCGCGGGCGCGCAGCCGCGCGTTCCGCGCCCAGCCGGGCACGCCGAGGCGCCGGCTCCTCTCTGGGGACGGAGCCCGGGGCTCCGCTATTAATGACCGCTGAACAGGCGGCACCATGTCAGGCGAGCGCCTGAGCGATGCACCGCTAACCACCATGGAAACAAGGAGAAATAAGAGCAGCTAGCGAGCAGCTCTCTTCTACCCCCCCGCCCCCCTTCTCTCCGCTGGATTGCGAGCCTCAGACAGGCAGGCAGCAACAGCGCCTGGCAAACGCAAGGGATCTCAGCTGGCAGCACAGAGAGTCTCTCATGTTGTAGGGTATCAATTGATACATCTTTGTATTATAGCCTGTTAGACACACGCATGCACACTGACTCACACCCATACATACATGTGTGCTCATCTATACAGACTCTGGCTTTAATACAAGTATGTCGCTACCTGAACCAAGGATTCAAAATCATTGAGATGCAAGAACTCCTCCAGCTCTGAAACTACTCTTATTATAGGGTAAGTTCCTCTTTATTTTTAATTTTACCCTGACTTGTGTCTTAACTTCTAGTCTCTTTCCCTTTTCTTCTTTTGTAAAGTTATTTTACTAGTGTATTTTCACATTTTACTTTCTGAACAGAAATACAAATGCAATATGCTTTTTATGCCAGAGATAATCTAAATGTGCTTGCAACTGTATCAGATTTGTGCATTTGTTAGCTTGAAAGAACATCAAAGGATAAAAAAAATATATAAAAGGAGAATGTTTCCACTGATGTCTCAGAGGCAATATCAAATTAAACACTTCCTCTGTGTTTTGAAACCAATAAAACAAGATACAGGACAGCCTCCTTTCTTCTCTCCAGTGCTAGGATTAAGGGAAATGCTGTTTATGTCAAGACCTAAAAACCACTGAGCAATGAGGCTGAATGAGGATATCACAAACAGTTATTGAATTTCTGCCAGGCTACATCTTAAGGCTTGTGGCAAATGACTTCGCTTAAAAACATCCCCTTTCCAGTCAGAAGGGACAATGTGAATGTCTGATTACTGATGCAGCTGGAACGGACGCGTTAGGTAAAAAGGATCACATTAAGCAGAGGAGTTCTAATCTTCTTTAGTAATTAACAGGATCTCAGCAGGGTGCTTCTATTTACATGGAAGGAGAGTGTTTAAATCCATCACTATAAAAGCTTTGCCTGTTTTAGTATAGCAAGGCTCAGAACTATTTGTCTTCGCTTTCCATGTCTTTGTTTTCACATGTCTAGCTGGAGTTTTTGCCCAGCACTGCTGATGAGAAAGAGAACCCAACACAGGGGGAAGGAGAAGACAGCAAATGCAGGGGACTAGAAAAATATCAGTGATTTTCTATTTAACCAATTTAATCAACTTAAAATTCCAGGCTAGCACTACACATGTCTATTGTGCTTGTGCTTATGCATGTGTATGTAATTTCTTCCATGCAGTATCAGAGTACCTCAGTATCCTTTCAGATGAAAACACATTCAGTAAAGTGCATCAGCATGGATCTGTGATTCATGCATCAGTGAAAGACAGAGATAGATTTTACTTTACACCATGAAAAAGACAGGTTAGCCCTCTAATGCATGCTTCAAAGTGAAAAAATACAATCTGCATCTTCCTGTATGTTTTTGTTTGCTTTTTAAAGTACTACATCCGTATTAAAAACACCACTATTTTGATCAGTTCTCCTACCCCTTTCTCTCCCTTCAGCCCCCTCACTCCCATGCACTCTGGAGAAGATCATAAAGATTCTGTTCCTTTGCACCAATGTAATTATTTGCTTGTAATTTTAGAGCTACTGTGTTCTGAGAAACAAACACTGTGAAAGAATCATCAACAGATAGCCACTGGCTTGAAGTCCGTCACCTTTCCAAAAATGTCAGGAAATGGGTACCTTAACAATACGTATGGTAAGAAGTCAATTAATTCAGGTGACCTTTGTAAACGGTGACAATAAAGCAGCTCTGACAATATGCCACAGCATTCAACATTCCCTCTGGAAAATGAATGAGCTTAAGAAGAGGTTTTCTTTTCAGAGTACAAAATGAAAGGTATTGAAGCATTAGCTCCTGCTATTGGCAAGCTTGCTTCCTATATTTTAGGAGATCTGTGAAACCTGTTTAAAGCAAGCTGACTTATTTTATTATATGAAACAAAATCTCTGGTCTAATTAATTAAATATCCTGTTTTCATTCTCACTGCATGTGCACTTTAGTTGTTAGAACAAGCATTTCCAGCTCCTGGTTTGGATTTTTACAAAATATGCTATAAATAAGTAGAGAAAACCTGATTCTGATCTCTTCATGATATGTGCAAAGGACTACTCAGAGGAAACTTTTTCTACATGCCTCGGTAGCTGCTCAGCTTTTCTGAATGTTTATCCGTATTCATTTTTAACGTAGAAAATAAGTAAATATGAGTAACTTTACACAAATGCATCTTGTGTTTTGCTACATATACTCTAATGTGCTACTTCAAAATATTACATAGATATGCCAAAGAGCTTCAGAAATATGTGGCCATTTCAATCATACATGTACAGAGAACATATGCTGTAGATGAAGCCTCTCTACACAGCATAGACATTCTTAACCAGCAAAGCAGACGAAATGTTTGGTGACTGTATTTTGGTTAATACTCCCTCAAAGCTCCTGCAATAATGTTGTAGTGTCAGCCAAAGACTGGCTGATGTTGTTATGGTAACCTCGAAGTCCCGCCTTTTAGGGTGGCAGCTCTGAGCATGACATCAGAGCATGCCTGCTTGGAGTACCCTGAAGTGGGTACTCCAGTCTTGCACCTGAATTAGACCAGAACAACTAAGCAACGTTGCTACCTGTAATGCAGATCAAAAATGTAATGTATAATCTTTGTTCACTGATCAAGATTGAGCAGCTTATGGAAATACTCACGTCCTGCTTTTCACTTGTAATCACTTGTCCCTTATCACTAGAAAACAAAACTTTGAAAGAGAGAGTGAACCATTTTGGAGTGTTGGAGCCCCTTTCTTTGACTCTCACCCATAACCTTTATTATAGTAATAATTACAAGCTAACCAAAAGCTTTGCAGCTTGCTGACAATCACTCTTAACTAAAGTCAGACTGGTATTTAATAGCCAAGTTTTAGAGTATTAAAATAATAGAAGAAGATAAGCAGCACAAAACAAAAGAGTTTTTCAAGACAATAGAAAGAAAAGTAACGACAGAGAGAAAAATGATACCTTTTAACTACATATAGATAGTTTTAGTTATTCATAGTACATTAAGGGTTGCCTTCGATATGAGGCAATGGCGACCTGGTTTCAAAGAGTCAGCACGGCGGCTCGACGTCCTCCAGCCGCTCGGGCCATTGACAACGCAAACACCAATATGGCAGACGACAAATGGCCGTTTATTGGGTCACACGTGGGGTTAAATAGCCTAGGGGTCTCTGCTACGTCAGAGGGAGGGCTTAGGATTCACGGGTTGGTGGTTGGTGGGAAGCTAATGGGGCTAGGAGGGGCCACCACCGAAGGGACGGGGGGAGGGTCCTTATCTTTCCGTTACATCGCGTGATATTCCGAGCGCCTGTCCCTATCTATTACACACACAATTAAGGTTTTAGTTAATTCATATATCCTTTCTTCAGATAGTACCATTAAAAGCTGAAGGAAAACAAAACTCTTGAAAGAGACATTGTCAGAAACTACCTCTTCCATGTCAAATACCACAAACTCTACTTAATATCAAGCAGCAAAACCTGACAATGAAAAACCAATTTCACGTGTAGTACTCAAGGAACTGTTTTCTGAAGATAAAGGTACAGACAGTTTCTAAAATTTTTCTAAGGATCTAAAATCAGACAGGTTCTAATTATTTTTTAACAGAATATGCCTTCTACAAGCCTTCATACTACTTTAAAAGAATACTAATTCTCATTTTAACAACACAACAAGCAATTAAAATCCTTTGCTTCATGGAAAGAAAATGCCAGTAGAATTTGAGAAGAAACAGTAGTGACAGATGTCATTAGAAAGGTCATTAAACACATTAGTATTAAGAGAAAAATCAATGCTTCTCATTAAAACTGTAATGTAACTGTAAAAAGGAATTACTGTGCCTTTTACTTATTCAAGTAAAGTGACCAGTCCACAAACTGTTAAAAGCTGTTCTTGAAAAATGGTGTAGTTCATGTAGAACTTATTTAAATTAACAGTATGACCTTCAGTGTTATACACAAAATCTATAAATGATTTCACCAATTTTTCCTCAATAAATTTATATCCTCAACTGAACTGATAAATGTTCATTAGCACAGCACATGGAGCTATACTCATCTGCACCAGAGAAAGATCCAATATGGATGTCAATAAGATTATTTCACATTAGATTCTTCATGGAGTAGCTGAATGTGACACCTTGTGAGAAAGAATTTTTATGAGGGCCAAATATAAACTACTTTCACAATTTTGCTTGATCCAATTACCCTATCCCAACAGGATTTCATATTCTTTATATATGGAACATCAACCATAATACAAGCTACAGGCATGCTCTCACAACTAGCATTCACCAAACCGTTTACTTTTCTTCAAAGCAAAAACAAATGCAGACATGAAAATGAAGGGGAGGTTCCAATCACAAATTTATACAGCATATCCTTGAAACCATTATCCTTCATTTAGAAATACTTCTTTTTCACAACAGACTTGTCTCAACTCTCTTTCAGCTTGGTCACAAGCAGCAGTGGTCTAATTCAAAGGAAATAAAAAAGATGATCTCTGTAGTCACATTATTTCTGTTCAGTTGTTGTATTTCTGGAATTCATTAAAGTATCTGCCCCAAATTTAATGGTAGCTTAACTCTACTGACCTCTGTATTAGAGTAGCAAAGAATTTTTGCCTCTTTTGTGCTCCCAGCTCCCACAGTCTCAGTCAAACGAGGAAAAGATTTTTGAAAACACTGCCACAAAAGAAATCATTTACCTTTTCTCTCTCTTGAATAAGCATCTGTATTTAGAGGTAAACACCACAAAGCAGAAAAAAATACTACAGGGAATATTTTTTCAAATGTCTACTGATTATTAGTATTACCCCAAGAGTCTTTTAATAGACCTTGTTATGCAAATAGCAACCAGTCTGCCAGGAAATACTTTAAATTCTTGATAACATTTGGCATTAAAAAGGTACAAATCTTAAGTTTAGCTGCACCAATAATCCCTAGGCATCCAGCTACTAGCATGAAAAAATGAAGAAAAAATATTTTTGTACAATTATATGCACAGGGATCAGATAATTTCAGGAATTACCTATTTAATAAATTATGGAATCATAAAAAAGTGGGGTGTAATAGAACACACAATGAAGAGCAAAGTTGTGCATTGAGACATTTTTTTAAATCACCACAGTACTCTATGCTACAGTATTCTATTATCCCATCATCCTGGATAAGAAAAGATGACTCCCAAATTGTCTTTAAAAAAGCCACATGATGGTCAGACATTACTAGAGCTCTTCTAGTGTGGTATTGAGAGTTTAAAGGAATCTGGGTCAGTTAGTTTTGTGATGGTGCTATAACAAAAAGTCATTCTTATTTGAAATAGAATGAGAAATATATACCAGATTTGGGAGGCATTTAAATAAGTACAATTATGGGACTCATGCCCTGAATAAGGATAAATACAAATGTCTCCTACTTTACAATAGTAACATATCTCTGCTGAAAACAGATATATATGTGTCACTATTTATAACATATTTATGTGATTTATTCAGTACCTAAAGACCTAATAAAATTTTTCATCTTGACAGGAATAATTTTTATGTGAAAACAGAAACTTTTCTCAAAGATTTTAGCTAGTGTCACGGTAGCTATAAATAGCAAGACTAGAGAGAGACATTTGTTTCTTCACCCCAAGCTCATTCCTGTTGCCAAGTTCTCTCAAGTCACTGAACTTCCTCTCCCCTCTGGAAAGCAGCTTTCTCTAGAGGTCATGTCAAGCACCAGCAATTTTTGCAGATGACACTTAACAGTGAGCTAATTCACCCAAGTGCAGTGCAGTGCAGTGTTTCCACTTAAGTGCAGAATTACCTGATGGGCTCCGACCCCAGCTGCCTCCATGTTGCATACCATGGAAGGAGCTGAGAGACAGGAGAGCCCACACTGGTCAAGGCTCACATGGGAGCTGCGTATGCCAGGAAAAACTCTTTTCTGTGTAACAACAGCTCCAAACCCACTGCACGATACTAAACTGCCCTCTTTTGTGTGTTCCATACAGAAATCAGGCAGTGCTATAAAAATACTTCCTCCCTCTGCACTGCAAAAGGATGTTCTGAAACAATTCAATCAGCTAATGAAGTACAGTATTTTCTTTTGACAAATTCTAAACAAATAAAAAAAAATTCAGTATGAAAAATGTAATTACAGTCAAGTGGTGCTTCATTACCACTGTAGTTTGAGGGACATTATCTGCACAATTCCTATTTAATATCACTTTATAACAGAAAATAGTTACTTAGGTTATCCTCCTAAGTGTAATACTAAAAGATTATCCTAGATATATCGTGCGTATTACACCATTTTGAACATATATTTCTTTTTTACACAAGATGCACCGTGTCAACTTTCTGAAAAGACAGCTGAGGCTGTAGAGCCGCTATTTCATCATGTTTTCACAATACAGTAATTTTACTATTTCATTTTAATATTATGCCAGTTACTTGCTGGTAAGCCCAATACAAGGCTAACACTCAACAGCACTTGAGAGAAATGCAATGATTAATAACGATTATACCCGTTTATAGAGGTATCCTTATGAGGTGAGAGAAGAAAAAATGAGGTAATTGCAAATATAATGATCTGTTAAGCTAGAAATGTTTGTCTGAATAGCAATTTCACCCAGCATGTATAATCCAGGTATGTTGCTTTGATATAGATTATCTAGTCATCAATATTTTGTCAGACAAACACACTCTCAGTAATTTTATTTTTATTGTAAAATAAGAGACCAAAAGGATATTCAGCATACTATTCCAGAGTTAGACTCCAAACTCTAAGCTCCAGAAACACATAAAGAAAAGTACTCTGTCTTCAGAGTAGCAGCAGCCAAACTACTGAGCTCTTCCCTGGGCAGAAAGAACCAGTCAATCTGAGGAACTGCACAGAAATATTTCTGCATTTCTCACTTCCACCCAAGGATAATATGCATGTTGGGGGATATATTATACAAACACTACACTCCCTCTGATAGGAAGCAATCACCTTGGATATTAGTGAATAATTTTAATGAGGCTACTCAAGGCAATGCAGATCCAAGTAGCTTTATTAGGCACTTAAATACTGCCTTCAGCAGATATCATTTAACAGTAAACTGTAACTAGAATAGATAACTAAAATTACGCACAATTTCAAAGATTTAAATGCTGAAACTTAAATTACCCATATATTGTCCAAATTATTAAGTACATTTAGGATCTCTGGTCATTTCAGTTCAAGCAAAGTATATAGATCCACATATCTGGAATTTGCATGCTTGGAGGTCCCGGCCTTCTGCTCCATACTGAAATACCCTTTGCTCTTTTAAGTGTTGGAAAATCCATAAACTTGCTGGTTTTCAAATGTTATTCTCATTACTGCTCTGACAGCCTCTGAGGTTTACTAAAAATTCACCAAAAGAAAAAAAAAAAATCTCCATTTATCTTAGGTGAATGTGGATTAAGTATTTGTGATCTTTGCTTTGTTTTCAATTTGGTTTACATATCAGTTCTTCAAAAAGCATCTCGTGTTGGTATACCATTATGTCAATCCTGGCAACAACAAACAAGTACAGAAAACATTAAAAATGAAGAAAAAATGATAAAAAGTTTAAATAAGCACACAATATCTGTGCCTGACACAAATACGGCAGGGAAAATATAATAGTTATGTTGAGATTGAAGACTGTCCATTTACAACTACTGAGTGGTAAGCACATTAGAAGTTGTGGCATAAATGCACTATCCTACTGTTTAATCTCTCACGTAGAGGTTAGCCAAACTTTCAAAAAGTCTGAGTAAATTCTGTTAAAGCCGTCTACTCCATCATGAATTGCAATGTAGATATTTATTTTTACAATAAAGAGTAATCTCACGTAGAGGTTAGCCAAACTTTCAAAAAGTCTGAGTAAATTCTGTTAAAGCCGTCTACTCCATCATGAATTGCAATGTAGATATTTATTTTTACAATAAAGAGTAATCTCACGTAGAGGTTAGCCAAACTTTCAAAAAGTCTGAGTAAATTCTGTTAAAGCCGTCTACTCCATCATGAATTGCAATGTAGATATTTATTTTTACAATAAAGAGTAATCAATGCGGAGGGCTGAGGAAAATGTTCAATTCCATAAAAATTAAATTTGCATTAGCATTGCTTTAAAATAAAATTTTGTTTGGCATGTCAAAGTACAATATTGAATCCATCATGATCTGTTTGCAATGGAATGGTCAAAGAACAAGATCTGCAAGTAGTAAGAAACTCCAGTTTGCTTCTTACCTTCCATGAGGTAGTCTGGCATAAAAGCAGACTTTGCTTTGAGAGGGATGCTGGACTAAAGAGTTGCTGAGGTCCCTTCCACGTGACCATCCCATGATGATCCTCTCAACAGAAAGGCTTGCTTCTCTGTCAACACTGCCTTGGCTAATGATGGACAGCACCACTGGCATCGGAGCCTGCTTAGATCTCTTGGTATGACTGCATCAGATGAGAGCAACTTAGATGTTACTAGAGGTGAAGGGCTCGGTTCAATCTGTCTCTGAGCTAGTTGTATGGAGTTGAAAATTCTGAAAAGGCAGAGAGTCTGCTGGACTGCTAAAGGAAATAAAACTCCATTTGGTCACAAGACAATATTTGCTTTGCTGTTACCTACCAAGAGAAATCCCAGCAGGAGACTAAAAATGGTTTAAATGTCCTACTAGCTTGTTTAAAATGTTAAAATAACACACTACATTTATTCAGTTATCGGAAAGCGACTATTTTCTAGGAAGAGAGAAGCATGATTCCCTGAAACATTGCCATCTTAATTTCTAATCTCTGTATTTCTGCTCAGCCAGGTGTTCAGCGTTTTCCACAGATCTGGGCCTGCATACACTACAGTTTTATACACAGCTTCAAAAATACAGCATTAGCAATCATGAATTAGAGTTAACATAATAATCAGTCCATATCAAGTGCTAAACTTTGGCTTTAACTTCCTAGAGTGGTATTTTACCTCATGTAGAGAATATACTCAAACTGTTTCACTCATTACATGTTATAAACCTGCAATGAGTTTCGTGAGAAGTGGTTCTGCTCAGAAAACTTGTCAGTATGAAGACATTATTTACGCTGAGTTTCCATAGTTATCGCCAATATCAAGATTACTTACTCCAATATCAAGATTATCAAGATACTCTACCAGATTAATTTAAGAAACCTGAATTGGTCAATTAACTTTGCCTAAAATTTACAGACTATTAAATTGACACTGTTTTAAGTACTAATTTTGAAAAAAGCAATGTGCGAAGGACAACAAACTAGAACCACGCAATAATACTACCTGTAACCTCACGGAAGCCATGGAGTGTAAAGCAGGACAGGAATAAGCTGCAGCACTAAACTCCAGCCTTTGCTCTAATCTTATCAGTGGATAACATAAGACAGCCCTTTCTGCTCTTAGTTCTGCATGTGCATAAAATCATTGTCCTGAGATTTACGTAGCACAAAGTTTAAAGGGAGGGTTGGGAAGGCCTTTAAAGCATTTTTCTCATATTAGAACTATCCCATGCAGATAGATTGCATTTCTATTCTTTAGCATGGGTAAATGCTATAATTTGATAACATTTTTAAAGAAAAATGTTTCTGAAAAAAGTAAATTATATTGCTGATATTTATCACTGGTATTATATCAACTCCCTAAGTAAATATTCTAGCATTGGAATACTCTAAACTCAAATGTATGAAGAATAAAGAAGTTTTAGAAGAAGA